>RJWT010036943.1:0-13143 GCA_004365215.1 Cuniculus paca | reverse complement strand
TGATCCTTTAGGGCCTTGGACCAAGTGTAACTCACCGTTCTTTCCCCACCTGACACAGAGGCCATGTTTTATGGTCGTTGGTTAAATGAAAGAAACTGGCATGATTTAGTGTCTAACGGAGAATTGGGAGCCACTGTGGTTTGAATGTTGATGTCCTTTCCAAAATGCATGCGTTGAAACTTAATCGCTAACATGACAATATTAAGAGGTGGGGGCCTTAGGAGGTGACAAAGTCATGAGGACAAATCTCTTGTGAATGGGGTTAAAAACCTTTATGAAAGAGATTTCCCATGCTGTTCAGCCTTTCTTGCCCTTCTGTCTGTTTCCTGCCATGTGAGGACACAGCATTCCAGGTGTGATCTTGGAAGCAGAAAGCAGTCTTCACAGACTCTAAGGCCTGGGTCTGAATCCTGAACTTTCCAACCCCTACACCTGTGAGAAAATCAGTTTCTGATCTTTAGGGATTATTCCAGCTGTGGTATTTTATTATAGCAACACAAATGGACTAAGAGTAAAAGTTAAAAGTTTTGTTCTAGTGGGTGGGGGAAACAATGATGTCAGGAAAATAAACATTCATGGGGTACAGCTCAGTGGTAGGAAGGAGAGAATCCACTGATGAGATGTAGAGTGGCTCCTGGAAGGAATCTGGAGGGCTAGAATCTTCCTCCAGGCAGGAGCACAGTCATAACTGCTCTATTGAGCTCTTCAGGAGGGTACAGATGTTGCTTGTGTCACAGGCAGGCTGTCCCTCTTGATAGAGGGGAAAGAAACTCCCAACATACTAGATGTCAGGTATGAGTTCATGTTCTCTAAAATCCAAGAGTGAATTTCAGGAACAACAGAGGTTAAGAGCAGCGTACATTTATTGAGAGAAAGAAAGTTTCTGTCTGAGAGAGAGAGAGACAGAAAGGGTCCCAAGTACGTTGCTGAGGATCCTGCTTTTTCCAGGGATTTTTATAGAGCAAAACCACAAGGAGAGCCAGGTTCAAGTTGGGGAAAAATGGGAACTTGCAAGGCAGGCAGGCAGGGGGTAGGACAGAACTATGGTCAACCCATAAAATAATGAGTGTAATTGCTCAGGTAAAATTGACTAAATCAGGATCAAATAGGGAGGCAAGTCACATAGCCAGGGGGCATGAATACAGAACACTGTCTTTGCTGGTAAGGGGTTGGGTTAATGGCTCCTTCTGGCTTTCTTAAGGTGATCCATACCTATTTAGAATATCAATCCCTGATGTTTATGCTTAGGGCATGGTTGTATTTGTTTTGCCTTTTGTCTTGAGATCTGGTCCACAGCAGAAGTATCTGTCTCCTCCAAGGTTACAAGATGTCTGCATTGGCTCCTTCAAGGCCCAGCCCTATCTGCCAGCCTATAGTATTTCTATCTAACTTAGCTGCCTATAACAGTTTGACCTTGTCCTTCCCACCCCACTGGGTGTCAGATACCCATCTGTACTGTTTCTTGTTCTCCCGGTAAGTTAAGCCTTTGCCAAGTGTCCAAGAAAGCCAGGAAGACAAGTGCATGGAGTCTTCAGCCTCCACGAGGGGTGCTAGGTGCAGGCAGAGCAGCTCTGAACTGTAGAAAAAAGCCTAAAACTGACAAGTATCAGAGACATCAGCAATCACAGAAAGGATGGGAGGACTTGGTTTGAAAATCATAAATGGCCAAGTCATGGGGAAAAAAAAAAGTCGAGAATGTATTAACTCCTTACCTGACATTTCCAGGGTTGCCTAAGCTCCCACAAGGAATCTTGTAAGAATAAGAGTGATGACAAAGCCAATTTAGCTTAAATGAATCTGTGTCTGTTGTAAGCCATTTTAGTTGAAGAGATGTGCTGATGTAGAATTAGGAAATTTGGAAGCAATTTCTGAATTATAATCAATGTAATTAGCTTATTGATGAAATGTTTCCTCATATAATTGAGAAAATAAAAGGATCAATACTCTCATGGGGGACTTAGGGACAAGAGAGAGTTAGTTCTATGACAGCATATTTACTATAGAGCAGTATTTTGTTTCCAGCCATCAGTGACATTAAAGGAATCTAACCAGTGTTTGCCTGAACCCCTCCAAAGGGAGGTCTGAGATTCCAGAACATAGTCATCATTTTGAAATTCAGATCAATCCAAAGATGGGATTAAGATAAGTAAATGAGTTTAATATCCACTTGGAATGCAAGTCTTCCAAACAGTGAAATAGTTCAGTGTTTACTGTTATCTTATCATCTCATTTTCCAGAATGAATTAATCTGCCTCCAAAAAGAGCTTTGCTGACCACCAGGGTTACCAGAAATAGATTTTAAACCACAAGGCCCAGTGACATTCAAAACCAGTTCATGAGATAATCCGCAGGGCAGCCTACTTTCTATAAATAAAGGGAATTTTTTTTTTCACCTTTAGGCATAAAATCTGCAAATTATTCCATCAATTTTGACTACGCCTATCAACAAAAGCTGGCAAGGATGTAGACATTGCCAGCAACTGCAAACCTTGACATAAAGCTGGGCATATTTTTCAATGTTATTCTTTTTTTAAAATCTTAGCTCATCGAAGATTCTTCATTATTTAGCCCCCAGGCTAGAATTAATTTGTTAAGCTTCTGGCAGGGCTGGCTGGCTGTAGAAAAATGGTGAAGGACCCCCTCGTGTATTTGGCCTCCATCCCATGTTAATTTTCCCCCTGCACTTCTGCCTGAGTTCCCAGTATTCCTGAGCTACCCTTCACCGCCCACATATCCACTCGTGTACATTTCAGTGAGGATTTGGCATGATGTAAGCCTGGCCAGGCCAGAAGGTCTGATATATATATATAAAATTGAGTTTTAGGTCAGTTCTTGTTTTAAATCAACATGGGGAAAAGACCAAAGCCTCAGTGTGAGGACACGGAGAGATAGTTACATTGATAGCCGTTTGACCACCCACTCTTGGTTGGTTCTCAATTTGTCAAGTCGCATGTGGTGAACTTCAGATATGCAAAAAGATCTTCATTTAGCACCTTCCAAGTGCCAGAGACTGTGCTGGTTACCAGAGCGAACAAGAGGTAATCCATGCCTTCAGGTAGTTCAAGATCTATTCAGTGCACGGGGACCAAAGGAAATAATTAGAGCAAGCAATTTGTCACTCTTCCTTGGAGTTTCCATTGCATTAGGCATAAATAGCTGTTGGCACTTACCTTTCAACACTGTTTTCCCACATCTTAACCCTGTGCCAGGCTATAGCTGGTTTCCAAAAATAGCAGTAAAAGGATGAATGAATAAACAAACAAAATATTACTGAACTATCAATATAGAGTTTGTCAGGCAAAATTGACTCTGAATGGAGTCTAAAGGAAGACTTACAAGAAATTTGTGATTTAAACCGAGGTTTAATGCAGGTCTAGCCCAGTGTCTGACCTTGAATGAGTCCTTAACAAAAGTTAGACGAGCTCAAATGAGTGGAAGTTCAGATGAAGAAAAGACATTTGAGGACAAAGGTGTTTCAGGCAGAAGTAGTTCTAGCTCCTTGCATAGTGCCTGGCATGAGGTAGAAACATATGTGGTAGGAAGTATTTGTTGAATGATTGAATAATGAATGAAAAACCAGTTTGATGACAGTAACAAACAGTATACGTAAGTCAACAATATTGTGAAAGAAGTAGACAAATTTATGGAGTAGTGTATTTAGAAAATTATATAATTATAAGAGACAAAAGGGAGAGAGGTAGTGAGAGGAAAAGAATGGAGAGTATAAAAGATATTATGTAAAGAACAGAGTTGCTTAGCAAAAGAGGAATTGGATGGGGGTAAATTTTTAAATGAAGGCATGGGGGAAAAAAACCAGAAATCACAGAATCAGAAGTCTGGGAGTTGTGAGGATTACTGGTGTTGAAAATTTCTCTGACCGGGAATGAAGTATGGTAAATTTATTTAGGAAAGATAATGTTTCAAAGGATCATGGTCAGAAGGAGCAGATTCATAGGGAAAATGAAAATAAGAGGCGTATGGAAGAAGTGGATTGCTTTTTAAGCTAAGGCAAATCTAAGTAAGCTATATTGCACCATGTGTAACATATATTCTGTTGTGTAACAAATCACCTCCGAACTTGGAGATTAACAATAAGACTTTCTACTTCACACAGTTACTGCAGGTCAGGACCTCAGGAGTAGCTTAGCTTGGTGATTCTGACTCAAGGTTTCTCATGAGGCTGCAAGACATGTGCTGGTTGGGACTGCAGTGTCCTGAAGCCTAGACTTAGGGATGGAGAGAAGCTCAAATGCATAATGGTGGGAAAGTTCAGCTCCACCTCACACACAACTTTCCTTAAAGCAACGTGATGCTCTTACGACATACAGCTAGCTTCCCCAGAGTGTGTATTCCAAGAGAAGGCACGGTGGAAACCAAAATGCAGGCTCTGATTTAGCTTTGGAAATTGAACTCCATCATTTCTGCAATGTTCTATTGAATACACAGAACAGTCCTACTAAAAATGGTGGGGGAAGGGGTAGCGTGCACTCGGGAGGCTGAGGCAGGAGGATCTCTATAAATTCGAGGCCAGTCTGAACTCCATAGTGAAACACTGTCTCAAAAAGATGAAATAAATAAATAAATAAATAAATAAATAAATAAATAGTGAGGAGAGGGCTCCTCTAGGATGAATACCAGGTGGTAAACACTAAAGGGCTATTTAAAAGGCTAGTTGAACTGTAATCCCAGCCACTCAGGAGGCTGAGGCAGGATGGAAAATTCAAACTGTATCGAGATCCTGTCTCAATATAAAAAATAAAAAGGACTGGGGATTTAGCTCAGTATAAAGGCCCTGGATTCAATCCCCAATATCACCAAAAAATAAAAAATATAGAAAAGACTATCTTGGAGGCTGAGTCCCACAAAGTGCATTTTGTTATTACCTAATGCAATGTAGTTGTCTAGATTTCTTAGCCAGATTCAATAAAAGGTGACAAAGTGGCCTTCCATTGCTACAGGTTTAGGATGTCTTCTCCGAAATCCCTCTAAAAGGAAAACTCAGTTTCTCAAAACACTGTTTCCAGTGAAACTCCCAGATGAGACTCATTGGCCTGACATGGGTCCAACAAAGGACAGTGAACTCAATTGTCATGACAGGGTGGGTTTTGTTCCATCTAACCTGTGTGGACTGAGCCTGAGGGACTCAGGAGCTACAGCACCAGAGCAATGATCTCTGGATGGTTCCGGTACTGGGTTTGTTCTCCAAAGAGCAGAGATGCAAGGGAAAGAACAAGAAAGGCAGCAGATTCCCTCTGCAGCTCCAGTGTAAATAATTGTCCAAATCTAAAACATTCGGTGGCTGATACAATATCACACCTAGGTCTACTTGTCTTTTTTTTCTCAACATTTTAAAATTCTGTGAGTATATTGCCAATATGGATATAGCACCAGACAAAAGATTTGCAAAACGTGTACTTGAAAATGATGAAACAGGGCTGAAGATATAGCTCAGCAGCATAAGCACCTGCCTGGCATGCACAAGGTCATGAGTTCGATTTCCAGTACCAAAAAACAAAACAAACAAAAAAAGGAATGAAAATGATGAAACATTGTTGAGAGAATTAAAGAAAACCTAAATAAGTGCACAGTATATACTATGTTCATTCATTGGAAAATAAAGTTTTGTTAAAGATGTCAGTTACCCCCAAATTGATCTGTAGATTGGATGCAACCCAAATCAAATCCCAGAAGAAATCTATTTTGTGGGTTCAAATTGATGAGGGGATTACAAAACTCATATGATAATGAAAAATAGGCTGGGGATTTAGCTCAGCAGCACAAGCGCCTGCCTGGCAAGCACGAGGTCATGAGTTCGATGCCCGGTACTGAAAAAAAAAAGAAAATGAAAAATACAGAAACAACATTGAAAAAAGAACAAAATAGAGAATTTACATTACCTAATTTCACAGTGCTACAGTTATGAAGAGAATGTATTATTACCATAAAGATAGACAAAAAGATTAGCGGGAGAATTCAGAAACAGCACTAGATACAGATGATCAGTTGATTGTTAATGAAACAGTAAAATAATTTCACCCAGCACTCTGAGAACATATTTAAAAACAAAAAATAAAATATTACAAATTCCATGCAAAAGCCATTGGTTCAGTCCCCACTACCACAAAACCAAAAAAGAGTAATTTCATAAAAGAGAATTGTCTTTTCAAGAAATGCTGGCTCAGGAAGCTGAGGCAGGAACATTGCTGGGAGTTCAAGGCCAGTCTAGGTTACATAGCAAGCCTTGGTTTCAAAAAACATTTTTTTTATTTTTAAAAAGTAGTGCCGGATGCCGGGCGTGGTGGCTCACGCCTGTAATCCCAGCACTCGGGAGGCTGAGACAGGCGGATCGTTGTGAGTTCGAGACCAGCCTGGGCTACAAAGTGAGCTCAAGGCCAGCCTGAATGGCATAGTGAGACCCTGTCTGAAAAACAGGGCTGGGGATCTAGCTCAGCGGTCTAAGCGCCTGCCCGGCAAGCACAAGGTTGCGATCCCCGGTGCCGCAAAAAAAAAAAGTAGTGCTGGAATCATTTGATAGCTAAAATACAAAAATAAAATTCAGACACACAAGTTTAAATATTGCATTGTTTCTCGTGTGTGAGAGATCGAGTGTAAATAGGGAGCTAAACAGAGGATAGGAAGAACTTGTTCAAATGGGAAGGGAAACAAGGAAGGGAGGGAAGGAAGAGAAAAGGGATTTAAAAAAGAGAGAGAGAGAGAATTGAAGGAAAAAATGGAAACAGCTTTTGCAAGTCAGGAAGAGGAAAAGGGTTAAAGGAAGAGAAGGGAAATGGGAAAAAAGAATTAAGATATACAATATATGTGCACAAATTCTCCATGATGAATATGAACATTGTGTATGGCAAACATGTGTTAATTTAAAAAAAAAAAAGGTACATCCCCAGGGACCTAAAGTCTTCACCAGCTGGTCCCATCTTTCAATGGTTTCACCACCTTGGGGCACCAAGAGCACCAGCTTGGGGTCAAAGCCTTTAGCTCATAGGCCTTTGGGGGATATTTGAGAGCCAGAATACAGCACTGATTCATGCACTCAAACAGATAAACAAAGGCCTAGTCATCTCAAAAATTCTATTTTCACAGATGCGACTGAGCTTTACAAACCGATATTCTATAACCTACACTGAGTTAGCTTACTGTGGTTACCAACCATTTTGGAGTATAGGACCACTGTGTTGCTGAAATAAAAATAGGAGCATTTCAAGCAACATGGACATTAACAACTACACCCCAAACCCCATTATATAAAAGTTTGACTCTCGCTTCCCTTAAACATTTTCAGGTACTCCTGTTTAAATAAAAATTTCAAAAGAAATGGTGTTGTCCTAGTTAGTTTTCTTGTTACTGAGACAAAATACCTGACACCTACAAGTTAAGGGAGGAAAGGTTTATTTGGCTTACGGTTCCTAGAGGTTTCAGTCTATAGTTAACTGGCTCCAAGACAGTGGCACATGGCAGAGAGGCATCACAGAGGAGAAACAGTTCGTGGCAGGCAGAAGACAGCGAAAGCTACAAGGGGCTTTATCAGCATCTTTCTGTCCCCTTTATCTTATCTGGACTACTTAGGGCAGGTAGTGTCACACCCTTAATCCTAGTGCCCTTGATCCTAGCATTGCACCATGAATCAGTCCCAGTGTCACACACTCTAGATCCTGCCACCTCTGAAAAAGTCCTACCTATGACCACATGAGGCTTTGGGGAATGTCTAGACACAGCCACAACAGGTGTGGTATTCACTAAAAGTAGGAACGACAAACCGAATTAAGGTCACAAACTTCGAGTGAAATCCTGAAAGTCCAAAACTTCTTGATATTATAAATTGTCTCCCTTTCAGTTTAGTTTCTTCCAGATGCTCCAGACTTCACTGACAGTTATCTTATAAAATTTGCACACACTTAGGATAAAATTGGGCCTCTAGTGTGATGATTCCTATTTCTTTTTGTGTTTTAAGGGCAAACTAACATTTAAGTGAACATTAGCATCAAGTAGCGCAAATATATGTGTGCATTTTCTTGATTCAATTTGTTTTTTATTATAGATAGCTAAGGTAAGTAGAAATGTTGTAGGCAGAGAGAGCTAGGCTCTCCAAGGAGCCCATGCAGAAGATGGGATACATCGTAACTCTGGGGGACACACATCCCTTTAGGGCCAGATCTCAAGACAAAAGATGAAATGAATGTACCCACGTACTTCCCCCAAGGATGAACAACAGTGATTGATATTCTAAATAGGTCTCTATCACCCCCGGAAAGCCAGGAAGGGCCACTGACCCATCCCCTCCACGAAAGGTCTCTGCTCTGTTTCATGCCGGCTTGCTACTTGACTTGCTTCTCCATCTGATCCCCATTCAATCAATATTACCTTAGCAATTAGGCTCATAATCTTTTTTTTTTAAACGAATTGTTAGGTATATTTATAAAATTTTCGTTTGTTTGTTTGCTTGTTTGTTTTTGTTTTTGTTTTGGTACCAGGAATTGAACTCATGACCTCACGCTTGCTAGGCAGGTACTATTTTCATATTTTTAATGGAAAAAAGGTAAAACAAAATTTCCTAACAAGATGATAGGAGAATAACAATAGTTAACACATTGCATATTATTATCTTTAAAGTAGTTACTCAGAGTACAAGATATGGGCATAAAAAATTCTCCAATCAATATTAGCACAAACCTTTCTTTTCAACTAAAAGACACTAGAAGTATAACTAACTTGCATTTTTTTCCTTTTCCCTTCCTTGTTTTCCCCTTTCCCCTATCCTAGGTCCTTTTTCCTTTTGAACACTTTATTCTCATTTCACAAGATCTATTGTACATTTTAGACCTTATTTACTCTTTCAGTTTCTCACACCAGGGAGATAATACAACGGTAACACATGGATCTGACTTATTTCACTTATGAGTATGGTCTCAAGTTACAGCCATTTACCTATAAAAGTCTCAAGTTTATCTTTCTTTAAGACTGAGTAGTACTCTATTGTATAAAAAGACCACATCTTTCCTAAGCATTCCTCAGTCAATGGGCATTTGGATTGTTTCCAAGATCTAGCTATTACAAATTGTACTGCTATAAACATGGGTGCACATAGATCGCTGCGGTGTGATGTTTTTAATTCTTCCAGGAAGATACCCAGAAGCGGGACAGCTGGGTCAAATGAGACCTCTAGTCCTAGCTTTTTGACGAATCTCTATACTGATTTCCACAGTGGTTGCACCAGTCTGCATTCCCACCAACAGTGGAGAAGGATTTCTTCTTCCCCACAGCCCCTCCAGCATTGGTTATTGGTTGATTTCTTGATGAAGCCATTCTTTCAGGTGTGAGGTGAAATCTCAGTGTTGTTTTAATTTGCATCTCTTGAATGAGCAATGTTGTTGAACATTTTTTCATATACTTATTTGCCATTTGTATGTCTTCATCTAAGAAGTGCGTATTCATCTCGGATGCCGATTTTTGGATTGGGTCTTTGAATTTGGGGGGTCTGATTTTTTTTTTTCAGTTCTTTGTATGTTCTAAATATAAGTTCTTTGTTTGAGGGACAATTGGCTAAATCCTTTTCCCACTCTGTGGGTTGTCTTTTCACTCTGTTAGTGATGTCTTTTTATGTGCAAAAGCTTTTTAATAAGATGAGATCCCAGAAATTGATTCTTTGAAGTACTTCCCATGCTGTCTGGGTTTTTTTGTTTGTTTGTTTTGTTTTTTTTTTTGTACTGAGGATCAAACTCATGACCTCACACTTGCCAGGCAGGCACGTATACCGCTGAGCTAAATCCTCAGCCTGTAGTCTGGGTTTTGTTCATGAACTCTCTGCCTACCCCTATGTCTTTAAGATTTCTACCTACTTTCTCTTCCAGTGTTTCTGTTTTAAAACGGTGTTTCTGTTTTAGTATTTAGATCTTTGATATGCTCATAATCTTACTGGCTGGCCCTAGTTTTGTCCCACCTCATGCCCACCTTGTGATTTCCCATTTTTCCCCACTTGGACCTGCCTTACCTCATGGTTTTGCTCTATAAAAATCCTTTGAAAGGGCAGGGTCCTCAGGACCCCTTCTGTATCTCTCTGACAGAAGCTTTCTTTCTCCAATAAGTAAATTCTGCTCTTAACCTCCATTGCTCCTAGAATTCATTCTTCAATTTTAGAGAATATGAACTCGTACTGGACATCTAGCAGGTTGGGAGTTTCTTTCCCCCACATCATTGTGACCTTACCAGTTTTGAATTGGAGTTGCACTATTTTGTAGATTAAGGAAACTAAGTGCATTGCTACACTTTTAAGTTTTCAAAACAGTATTCTAAAATCGTAGTTTTTATTTTTTAAATTCAGTTTAAAAAGACTAAAACTTTATTTCAAAAGAAGCATCTAAACACGTTCCTCATTTTGTAGATAGGCTTGAGTTTTATAACCAATTTAAAAAGCTGCTGTAAAAAACTTTTCAGTTTGGGGACAGAAAACATTCTTTGAACATGAACAGTTGTATGACACAAAGATGTGAACTATTTCAGGCTCACTTTTCAAACTTAAAGTCCACAGGGGTCTTGTGGGACAGGTCATTGCTGTTAAGAATAATTTGTGGGTATCCACCTGATGTATCACCATAGCTATGCCTCAGCTGGGAACACCATGAGTCTAACATTACGTTCTGGTGACAGCATCAAGCCCCAAGTCCATGAAAGAAAGAAGTGTTAGCAAACCCATTAACAAATCCGTAGGACACAAATCATAAATTCTGCTTCTTTGTGTGAGTGTCTGCCTCACACACCTACTTGCTATTTTTACCTCTGGGTGTTTCATGAATCAAGAGGAAGAAAAAGAAATGCAGGGATTGAGGGTGTTTCGTGTTTAAATGTAACGCCACACCCCTAAGTTACCCCAGGTGGTGGGTAGGAAAGAGGGTTTTGACTGGTGTAAAAACCAGGTTGGTACTAGCTATTTCACTCCACTTTTAACAAGGAGTGGTGGTAAATCATACATAAATTATTAGCCCAATTTGTCCCAGTCGAAGTGGGTTCTGGGAAACTATCTGGCACATGGGATTGGCATGGCCTACTTTAATGTTATTTGATATTTTCAGACTCAATAACAATTTTATTTAAAAACTGAGGCAGATACATTTCCTCCTTTGGCATACAGAAGCTTACTGAATCCAGTTTTAAACTGTTAAAACATACCCGACTACTCTCTACTCCAGTCAGTTCAAAGTAAAGGTTATTTCTCTCACTACTGCCAATGCATGAAAACACGTTGAGCCCTTGTTCTCCAGACTTGTTCTTCCCACAGGTGCTTTGAGCTCTCATTCTGTAAACAGGAGATGTACTGGAAGTGTGGTCTACAGAACCGACCCGACTGTCATGAAGCAGTTATCCAGGGAGGACGAGTACCCTTGCCACAGTTGGTTGAGAGAGATGGTTCCGAAGCTCCAGCTCCTCAGCATTCGTGCCTGTGGATGCAAAGAGATTCATTCTTGCGCCCTCTGAAATCTGCCAGCAGAATCAGTCTCCCAGGTGATTTCCAAGCCTGGTCCTGAGGCGAGGCAGCTCCGGAGGTGAAGCTCAGAAAGTTTAGAGTCAATCTCCACAAGGAACATCGAGGGTCCACAGTCATTTCTGAAATCCCAAGTTGCAAGCGACTAAGTGTGTCTCGTGGACGCAGGGTGTCAGTATATATATATGTAGGACTCTATGCAAGCCCCAAGTTGCCAGCCCAGCTGACGGTCTGGGTAAATCCTCTCAGAAACTTTCCAGAGGAAGTAGGCAGAGGCTGACACAGGTAGGGTACTGAGAGGCCCATGTGGTTCCAGGTGAAAGGAGAGAGAACCCAAAAAAGGTAATTAAGTCTTGGAATTTGGGAGACGCTGGGGTCTACAAAAGGTGGGGAAAGTAGGTTTTTATTTTATTACTTATAAAAGTATCAAGAGGATAGTCCCAAAACAGTGCTTGCCAATAACTAATTCTGGAAACATTTAATGAGTACTGACCAAGCCAAAACGGAACGAGTGCTAGGAACCCAAAGATGTATCTCTTTCAGTAGAACTTAGGCGGATACACCATATTTGGCAACACTGATGGATACATGAATGAGCGATAGAGGTACACATCTTTTTTTTTTTTTTTTTGTCTTTTTTCTCTTTTTGACACAGAGTTTCGCTGTGCAGTTCAGGCTGGCCTTGGACTCATGGCAATCCTCCTGCCTCAGCCTACCAAGTGCTGGAATTGCAGGGGTGTGCCACTACACCTGGCAAGGTACTCATCAAGGAAACTTGTGGCTGGCCGTCATAGGAAGCCTGATTGAAACAGGTTTATATAACCGAAGAGCTCTCCTGACTAAACGACCTGAAAGGTCCAGAAGCAATTCTGTCACAATGTGCAAACGAAGCCACGTTATTAAGGTGTCAGTTTCTTTCCAGTTCTCAAAATATCGGCTTCATTCTGAGGTTGCTTCCTCTCAACACCCAACGTGGGCTGCCAGCAGATGTCAGGACTATAGGTCTCTGCACACATCCAGGGGGAAGGGAACAGTGGTTTTTGTCACACCAGTACAATAAACCTCATGAGAATGATGCTGGTTGAGCCAGCATGAGTCATAAGATCCCCCATGAAGCAACCACTGGGGACAGGAGATGGAATGTTATTGGAACTAACCTGCAGGTTACACGCCAACCAGGAGAACAAAGCAGTTTAATTCATCAACAAATATATGTTTTGAGACTGAGCAAAAAGGATGAGGGGATATTGACCATGCCTGAGGAGGGAGTGAAGTGGGAAGAGGAGATTGGGAAGACTTTGCAGAACAGGAGATTCAGCTGGGACCAGAATATGAAGAAACTTTAAGGCTATTCTAAGGAATTAGGACATTCACATTTTTTCTAAAGAGAGAAGTTGGTAAAAATCAAATTCACAGCATAAACCAGATGTACTGATTTATTATATACACAATCCATTAACTTTCCAAAAGCTAAAACGTGACTCTCATCTAAAAACAGAAAGAGTATACATCAAATTGTGTTCAATCTGATACAATTAGTGCGTGATCCAGTAAGAAAATAAAGCTGGTTTTAAGGGTATCTGAGGAACAAGGGCTTATATATTATCAGGAAAATCATTTTAAAAAAAAAGAAAGAAAACAACGTTACTTTA
>RJWT010036942.1:0-13163 GCA_004365215.1 Cuniculus paca | reverse complement strand
AGCACTTGCCTAGCATGCATGAGGCCCTGGGTTCGATACCCAGCACTACAAGAGCAGTAATAATTTTTCAAATTAAAGGTAACAGAAAGGACCTTCAAAGTGCTCCAACCCCTAACTTTTTATCTGGGAAAGACATCTGGGAAACCTGAAGCATTAGCTTGTGGTGTCCTGATGCCTCTATCACATCACCCCTACCATGCTGCCTAACATTAAATAATGCTTTTACTCAATTTTTCCCTAAAAGAGGGCTGCAGGAGCCCAGCCCTAGTGCTCTCTCCCTCTCCCCACCTCCTCTTCCATAGCAGCCCTTTCCTAGGGTGCCCAATACAGGATTCATTGAGTATGATGAGCTTAACTGTAACTTCCCAAATTTCTCACGTTGAAATCCTGAATCCCACTCCCTCAGACTGTGACTATATTCGGAGTTAGGACCTTTTGAGAGGTGATTAAGTTAAAATTTAGGTCATTGCGGTAGAGCCTAATCTAATCTAATGGATGTCTTTTTTTTCCCCCTTCTTGGTACAGGGAACTGCACAAGCAGCACATGAATCTTCCTGCCTCTGATTTCCAGAGTGCTGAGATTACAGGAGTCCACACCACATGGGCTTGATGTCTTTTTAACTATGGAACAATTTGGACACAAAAGAGATACCAGGAAGGAAACGCCATGTGAAGAGTCAGTAAGCAGGTGGTATCTGTAAGCCAAGGAGAGAGACCTCAGAGAGAACTAAGTCTGCCAGCACCTTTTCTTGAACTTTCAGCCTCCAAAAATGTGACAAAATAAACCTCTGTTTAGTCCACCCTGTCTGTGGTAGTTGGGGCAACCCTGGCAGACTAACACGTTAAGCCGCCTCAAGACTGCAGGCAAGAAAGCCAAGAAAATAATCAGCATCACCAATAGATGTTTTCCTAAAGAAAACACACCTGTTAAGATCAGTGATGAGGAGTTAAGTGTAGGAGGGCTGCCCCAGGGAACTTGAAAACCATACTTGACTGAAAAACACCAAAGGACAATTTTATAGGATTCCATTTATACCTAGGATAGGGAAAGTCATAGAGACAAAAAGACTGGTGGCTTCTAGGAACTGGGTGTAGGAAAAATGGAGAGCTATCACTTAATGGGTAAAGAGTTTCAGTATGGGAAGATGAAAAAGCTCCAGAGATAGGGCTGGGGATATAGCTCAGTGGCATGGTGCCCGCCTGGCAAGCGCAAGGTCCTGGGTTTGATTCCCAGTTAAAAAAACAAAAGTTAAAATCCAGTTAGGTCTTCTGCCAGGCATGGTGGTGCACTCAAGTAATCTACCATTCGGGAGGCTGAGGCAAGAGGATCGTTGCAAGTTTGAGACCAGATGGGCTACAAAGTGAGCCCAAGGCCAGCCTGAACTGTATAGTGAGACCCTGTCTCAAAAAAAAAAAAAAAAAAAAGAAAGAAAGAAAGAAAGAAAGAATGAATGAACAAGCTCCAGAAACAGGACTGGGTACGTAGTTCAGTGCTAGAACATGTGTTTAGTATGTACAAGGCCCTAGATCAATTCCAGAACCAAAATAAAAAATTTCTAGAGCTGGATGGTGGTGATAGTTTACAACAATGTGATGTACTTAGTACCACTGAACTGCACACTTAAAAATGATTAAAATGGGAACTGGCGATGTAGCCCAATACAGTTCTTGTCTGGCAAGTACACAGTCCTGGATTCAATTCCCCAGCACCACACACAAGATTAAAATGGTACATTTTCTATTATGTATTCCTTTAAATAAATAAATAAATAGATACACACACACACACACACACACATTTCAATTAAAATAACTACATTTTTCCACAGAAGAAAAATTTCTCCTAGAAGCCAAACAGTTGCACGTCATACAGGGAAAACTCAAGTGTATGGTCAGGTATGGTGGTGCACACCTATAATCTGCCTATAATCTGAGAACTAGGGAGTCTGAGGCAGGAGGATTGCAAGCTCAAGGCCAGCTTGGGCAACTTAGGTGGAGTCCTGTCTCACAAACAAAAATCCCTTCCTCTCCCCCTCTCCCTTCCTCTCCCTCTCTCCCTCTTTCTGTTAGGCTAGTTGAATGCACCACCTACCTCCTGAGCCTTAATCCAAAAAGCAACAATCTCAGTCAAAACTCAGATTTACTGTTTGATAACATGACAATGCCTCCAAGAGGCCCATTCACTTACTCTGAATGTGGATCCCTTTCAAACCACAAGCATGAGCTGCAGCAGGGACTCCATGCTACTGGTTCCCAAGCATACTGCTTGCCAGACTCTTTGTCCTGGTGGGGGCAGCAGTCACATACACAGGCCCTCCCACTCACAGAACTGCAGGAAGGAAGGGACATGGATTCTCAAGCCAGAAGCAAATTAGGGAAGAGGGAGCCAAGGAGCAGGTACATTCCCTAGACACATTCAAATTAACAGCAGTCCTGGCCCCATCTTTAGTGAAATGTTCCAGAATGCTTCATTTTGTTTCCAAAACACATTGGTTTTCCTGAGCCAGAGAACCTTTGTAAAAATTTGATCTAGATTGTTTTCATCCTGTTGGATCACCACTCGGTCTCCTGTTCATCAGTCAACCCAGAGGTGGCCACAAAACTCTTAACAGGTGATGAGGGAGCCAATATGAGGTCTGGATGACTTTTGATAGCCTCTCAATTGCTTACTCAAACTGACTACCTAGTCAGTCAATCACCCAAGGGAAAAACAAAGTAGTAATCATTCTGTTGCCACCATGGAAGGCAAATAATCTGTTCAGTAAAGATAAAAACATAGGACAGACAGCGACTCACATAAGAGGCTACTAGAAAACACAAGATCTAAGAATCAGGTTGGGAGTGGAGCTCAATGAAAGAGTACATGTTTAGCTTGCACGAAATCCTAGGGTAAATGCACATGTGCGCGTGCGCGCACACACATCATACATGGAAAGGGCTGAGCAGGACACAGGGTTAGAGATATGAATTACAAACTCCTCAGACCCAAAAGTCTTCTGCCTCCTGAAATGCCTTGCCAAAGTCCTCTGAAAACTGAGAAAGTACATTGATAAAAGAGGAAGGGAGGTATACAGTCAATAGGATGCTTACTTCCCAGGGAGCTATGAAAAGAAAGGACCTCCCAACATAAGCTATGTGGAAGGCTCTAACACAGGAGACCTGGAAATGTACCACTGACTCCCATCCTTGAAATGCACCCCATGTGTGATATGACATGGATGAACTCTGAGAATATTATATACAGTGAAATTAGCCAGTTACAAAAAGAAAAATGTATGATTCTACTGACACGAGGTACTCAGAGTCATCAAATTCATAGAGACAGAAAAGAACAGTGATTTCCAGGCAGAGGAGCAAGGAATGGAAATTTAATGAGGATAGAGTTTCAAGTTGGGGAGGATGCTCTTCTAGATAGATGGAGGAGACAGTCACAAGACAATGTGAATGTAGTCAAAACCATAGAACTGAGAGCTTAAAAATGGTTACAATGGGTTAAGAAGTCTTTTATGTATTTCACCAAAAAATTTTTTTTAGTTAAAATGGCAGATTTTATATGTGCTTTATTATTAAAAACCATATACATGTACAGTACAGAGTCACAGCAGGTCGGTATGGTGGCCTCGAGCCTTTGTAGATAGTTCTCAGATAGCTACTGCCCCAACCATCAGCTACTGACTTTCTGATGAGCCAAGGACACTAAAAGCTTCCCCAAGCCCACTGCCCTCTGAACATATATGTGTATATATACTTCTTTCTTTAATTTCTAAGCTTCTAAGGACTGCATTCTCTGCTCCTGTAGCCCACACCATACCAAATGAAGGGCTTGCACAGGGCAGGACTCATGGCTGTTACCTATCACCTGAAAGGTAGGCACTGGGTACACAGAGTTGTAAGGACACTTGCATCAACCCAGTCGTGCTTTTCAGGTGGAAGCAAGGGGCAGCAGGAAGACTGCAGGGTCGCTATGTGCCAGAAGGAATGGGGTTTCCTGGGCATGGTGCCACATACCTGTAATCTCAGCACTTGGGAGGCTGAGGCAGGAGGATTGATTGTCATGAGTTCAAGGTCTGCCCAGGCTACATAGTGAGCTCAAGGTCAGCCTAAACTACAATAATGAGACTGTCTTAAAAACAAAAAAGGCCATAGCTTTGCCACTTGATGACTGCATCCTTACCTGGAAATGGGCAGCCCACTACCAGGTGATGAAAGAACTCATGAAGGACCCTGGCATCGTGCCTAACATAAAGCAAAGTATGATGCTTTCAGCTCCTTCTCTTGACCACCAGCAGCCCTCAACTCAGAAATGAGTGCACACTCATCTGAAGGGATTCTGAAGTTATCAGAGCCAGGTTACCATGTTTGCCCCTGCGAACATCAGGGTAACTTCCACCTTCTCCCACATTGTAATTTTCCTCATTATTTGTTTCAAAGCCAGGAGGCCCCACAGCCATCTAATGAACATCAGTAAACAGTCCGGACAGAGATAGATGGCTGAGCCGTGCGGGATCCCTCTTTCCCTACCAGCCACACATGGTCACATGTCAGAGGAGACTGCTGGGAACAGAGTATGAAGGTTTTTGGGGTTAAAATAACAGGTGTTTTAAAGCCTAGAAGGACCCAAACCCATAGGATGTACCTTAACTCAAACTACAGACTACAGGTGATAATGTAGGTTCACAGCTATCACAAGCCTGCTCAAATGGTGGCGGATATTTACAAAGCATGAGGTGGGGCAGAGAGTATCTGTGTACACATTTGCTCAGAATCTAAAAATACTCTAAAAAATTGTCTTAGGGCCAGGGATATAGTTCAGCAGCACAGTGCCTACCTGGCAAGTGTGAGGTCTTGAGTTTGACTACTGGTACAAAAAGAAAAAGAAGCAAAAAAAGTTGTCTTAAAAGAACTAGCCAGTCAAGGTGGTACCCACCTGTAATGCCAACACTCTGGGAGGCTGAGGCAAGAGGATGGTAAGTTCAAGCCTAGCCTGGGCAACACAGCATCTGGTGAGACCCTGCCTCAAAATAAAAAAATGAAAAGAGGGCTGAGGATATAGCTTAGTGCAAAGGTCCTGGGTTCAATCCTCAGCACCAGCTCCCTTAAATAAATAAACAGAAAGAAATGCTGGAAAATACTGCAGTCTCTTTTAAATGAAGTTGTTTTAAGGGTTTTTGTTTGTTTGTTTATTTGTTTGTTTTTGAGGCAGGGTCTCACTATGCAGTTCAGGCTGGCCTTGAACTCTAGGTGATTCTCCTGCCCAACCTCCTGAGAGCTGGGATTACAGGCATGTGCCACCACAGCCAGCTGTTTTAAAACCACGCGGTTCTTCAAACTAAAACTACCTGAAAGAAAAATAAAACCTAATAGGCGGGACTACATGCGACCTTGGAGACATTCAGAGAAGGATCAAAGAAGTTCTAAAAGTTGTAAAATAAACTCCTCAGCTATTTCTTAGAACCTGCCCCACGCCTCTCTTGTGGGGCCTCACTTCCTCCTAATTCTTATTGTCTTAAAGCCTGTGATGGTGGGCAACTTGGTCACACGTAGAAGAACTGCAGGAAAGGCCAGGTTCGACTTTCTGGAAACTCAGAATTCCCTGCTAGCAAGAGAATATCATTTCATATTGCAGGTCTTTAGAAAATCCTTATTTTCTTCCTTTATTAATAATGTATTCCTGTACCAAAGTGCTGAGGACCAGTTCAAGCTGGTTCACCCAGCCGACAGCTGGCGGGACACAGCCGGTGCCCAGTAACCACAGGGCAATCCTCCAGACCCCGAAGGCGCTGATGTGCCTGCAAAGCAAGTGTCTGAATACTACGGCTTCTCATCCCCCTACTAAGGACTTAGGGAATCCAGCTGGGCCAAGCCTCAGGCAGGTCCCAGCCACACACCACAGCCAACCCCAGCTGCAAACAGCAAATCAGCAACTGGAAGTACCTAAAACAAACAGGACAGAGTGCTGAGCACAAAAAGGCAGCTCGACAGAGCCAAAAATAGCCTCACTTGTTTCAAGAGGATTCTAACAAACCAAGCACAAGCAACTCCATCAGCAGAAAAAGAAAAAAAAAAAAAACCAATGAAGCAGAAAACCAGATTAGACCAACTAGGAACAGGACTCCAAGAGAGTCCCAAGAGCTCACAGACTCCCACCCTACCCAAACCCACCAGCCCACCCTGCTCCTCTTACCCAATTACAAACCGTGCCTGGATCTTAAAATCTAATCCCAAGCACTGCATGACCTTTGTACACAGCACAGAAGTTACTGTACAATAGGTTTAATCTTAGGGCTGGGGTCAGACCACATACTGGGAGCTCAAAATAAGCACCTGTGGGTGTTCATCCTTGGGTAGATTGAGAGGCAGAAGAACAGTGAAGGATCAGAAAGTAGGGTCGGGGGCTGGGGATTTAGCTCAGTGGCCTAAGTGCCTGCCTGGCAAGCGGGAGGTTTTGAGTTTGATCCCCAGTGTCGCCAAAAAAAAAAAAAAAAAGTAGGGTGGGTTATACATGCACAGACGATTCTGTAGGTAAGAATGGGTGACATCTCCTATCAAAGCTAGGCAGATCAAAACAGGTGTGGATCTGTTCCAATCCCAGATAAAATCTTCATCGGACTGATTTTCAGGGGCCCACTGAGTCGAAACTAGCTGTCACCTCACTTCCTTCTAATTCCAACCTTCACCTGTTCTGACTTGCTAACAAGTGAATCTGACACGTCTAGGGCCTGGAAACAGCTAATACATCTTGGGTTCCCAAGTGTCATGTAACCCCTCTAGGAAGAAACGATGCAGTGGCAGGGAATGTCCAAAACCCAGAACAGTCTCCACTGAAAGGGTCTGATCTAAGCGGCACAGATGACTCTGGCTTTATATCGTCTTCTTACCATCACAGAGAGATCACAGGGCACTAGACATGACAGGGCATCTCCCTCCTGATACATGTACTTTCACTAGCAGTACAGTGCTATACAACCAAAGGAACAAGCCACTTGCCATCCATCTTAACAACCCTCCCAACAAAATCCCACTCCAAACACTGAGAATCTGCATTCAAGAAGAAGAGATGGAGTTAGCTCTGGTGCAGGCTGTCACACGCCACGGAGGCACTTGAAAATCTTTCCAAAAGCACCTAACCATTTCTTCCTTTGGTATTCTCTACCCATTAAGAGTTTCCTGACTAAATGCGGGTGTGTACACCCAAATTGGCTTCAGGTACCCACCTGTGTCTCCATGGAAGGTGCTGTCCCCATCGCTGGGCCAGATCTGCCCAGTCTTTCGGACACCTACAATGGTAGCCTCGGACACCACGACCTGGCACTGCCGCTGCCGCTTCTGGCACTGCGGTGTTGGGGGACTGCTGCTGTCAAAGGACTGCTGGGAGTTCTGTGAGGGTGAGCGGCTCTTGTCCCGGAACATACGGTAGGTAGTGGGGCTCGGGGACACTCGGCTGGACTGTCCAGAAGAGAAGTCCTCTTCGCTGGAAGTGAGGTTCTCGTTGGAGCTGCAGTCTGGGGTGTAGCCGCCTCCACTGTCCTCAAAGCTCCGGGGAGAGTAGGACCTGCGGGGCCAGGTGAGACGCTTCTCCTGCTCTGAGGTGCTCTGGCTGCGCAGGAGTGGGCCCTTGCCCTCCCCTTCCACCATCATACCCCCAACATAGATGCTCTGGTAGGGCTGGTACTCCAGAGTCGGCCAAGGGGGCCTGCTACCACCATTGGCACTGATCAGGTTGTCCTTCAGGAAGCGGGGGTTCAGCTCTGCATCCTCATAGTCGCCGTCGAGGCCGCAGCTGCCCTCGGTGGCGCGCCCACGGTAATGGGGCCTGGACACATCCCCCAGAGCAGATCCCGCGCCTTGCTGGGATTTCTTGCGCTCCATTTGCATGGCCTGGCTGCCCAGGGAACTGATCCTGTCCGACACCTCTTTGTCGTTGACCTTCACCAGGCCGCGCTCGTGGTGAAATTCGACGTTCACGTAGAAGGGCTTCTCAGGGTCCGCGGCCCCGGGCTGGCCATGGCCCTTGCGGATCCTCTCGAAGTTGGACCTGAGCGCCGCTACGCTGGTGGGGGGCCCTCGGTCGTCTCGGTCCGCGGGTGCGGCGGCCCCGGGCCTGCGGGCAGTCGCCGGCCTGGCTTTACCTGGGGACCCTTCTCCTTCCGGACGGGCCTCGGGCTCCTCAACGGGCGGCGGATCAGTGCCGTCGGCGGGCGCGGGCGGCGGGCGCGGCGCGGGCGAACGAGGCTCGGCGTCGTCGTCGGGGGGCTGCGCGGCGCGCCGGAAGCCCCAGCGCTGCCGGTCGTAGCTTTTCTTCTCCTTGGCCAGCAGCGTCTGCAGGTAGATCATGCGGAAGCGCTCCTGGTTCACCTCCTGCTCCAGGCGCCGAATGGAGGCCTTGCAGCGCTCCAGCTCCTGCTCGATGTCACCCACCGAGCGCAGCTCCATGCGCGGTGGCTCGGAGTCCGGGAACTGCGCCTTCCACGCCTCCGCGAAGCCCACCGGGTCCACCATGGCGCGGCCGATCTCACCTGCGCCGCCCGGCTGCACGCGGGGCCCGCGTCAGCGGCGGCGCGGCGACCCCGCCAGGCCCGGCCCAGGGCGCAGGGCGGCCCCCATAGCCCCGCGCGGCGGTGGCGGGGAACAATGCCCGCCCCCTCCCGGGCGGCAGGTGAGGCGGGCGGCTCGCTACCCCGGCGGCCAGGGGCGCGGGGCGGGACGCGTGCGTGGGGGCGGGGCGCGGGGCTGCGCGCGCCGCTATTGTGTGCGGGGCTCCTCGGCGCGGGGCGGTGCGGGGCGGGACGGGCGCTGCCCTCCAGTCAGCTGGCAGCCACTGGCTCGCGGCCGCGGACCGCGCGCTTCTCGCCTCTCCCGCGCTGCCCCGCAGCCCGGACGTCGCCAACTGCTCCGCGGGCGCGCCGCCAGACCCGGCCCGCTCTCGCCGCACTCCCGCCCGGCCCGCACTCGGCGCCGCAGGAAGGGGAGGTCCGGGGGGCGGTGGCCGCGGCGTGACTGACGGAGCCGGGCGCGCCTCTTAAAGGGACCGCTCCGCTGGAGCCCGGCAGGGGGCACCGTGGGAAGGAGGGCGGCCTGGGCTGGACTCCCCACCACCACCATCCAACCGCTCTCCTCTCTCCTCTGTACTCCGGGGGAAATCCAGACCCCGATTGCGGCCACCCTGGCTGTTCCACTCTTAGTTCGTAAAAAACGACAGCTGGCTTACAGCTTCAGAGATACCCAGCCAAGGGAAGTTCCTGGCCAGTTGTGCACATCTGGAACAGGAATACTGGGCTTATTTCCCCCACAGCCCTGCTACTCACCTACGTCAGGCCTGAGCGCGCTAGGGAATGCCTAATGGCCCAACCCAGAGAGGTGCCAGAAAGAACTGGTCCCTCCATAGGACAGCCAAGGACAGGCTGGGTCTCCAATGCCCGAGCACAGCTGCCAACAAGCCTCCAGGGCTATGGGCCCGGGGTGGGTAATAAAGCAACAATTCCCACCGGGGACTGTCACGGAGACACCTTCCACTGGATAATAAATGGAACTTTCTCCCCCAGGACACTCAGCACATCTCCTTTCCTATGTCCTGGGCATCCTGAGCTGTATTGTTTAGCTCCCTTGCTTCCCCTGAGTTCAAGAAACCAGTGTCGATTTTCCCTGCCTGACTCAGAAGTTACCTGATTAATCTCTTTCTAAAAGAGATCAGTTGCAACCTTGGCCAGAGGGCTGAGTGGAAGATAGGACAGCCCAGAGCAAGTAGTGTGACAAAGCCTTTGATGGTTCCCCAGGGAAGCCCAGAGAGCTGCAACACACAGCAGAGCTACTCTCTGTAGAGTCTGCAGAGTACAAAATGAAAACACCCAAACAAGCCTGCTGAGTGAAGGGATAAGGAAACAGGATGTGACAACTAAAGAACTGGATTTGAGTACTGACCATCTCTCTCTCTTTGAGATGCCTCAGTTTCCTGAACGTTTAAATGACAACAAGAATATCTGCTTCCAAAAGCTGTTGTACCTATATGGATATGAGGGGTCATCATGCCTCGCCCCAAGTTCCAGTACCACTGAAAGTGGACACCCTGACATTCAGTCTGGAGCCACTGATCTCAGGGCTAGCAGCCAGGCTGGCCTGACTCCAATTCAGGTCTTCCTTGTGCACACCCGGGCTGTGTGACATTGGCGATGCCTTTTCCCTCTCTGGGACTCAGTTCTGCCCTCATATGTAAAATGTGAGCACCATGTGTAAAGTGCATGGATGAACTAAGCAAAACACGTCTGAATGTTTGGCCTCTGGGCTTCCATCTGTGATTGCCAGTTGATGTTGCTCCCGAAGCTCCTTGGCCTTTGCGCAGCTCACTGCTGCCCTCTGCAGGACTCTCCGATCTCCTGGCCGCATGTTCCCTCTCCCCGCAGACCCGGTCTCATAAACAGCCCAGTTTGCAGAGGAGGAAATTGCCCGCGATGAGATAACCTGACTTTGGGGATTGTGGGACAGAGAGGGCCAGGGATCGCAGCAGTGCAATAATGAACAATGTTCTCATCTTAAGTAGCCTCTTCTTTAAAGTAGGCATTATAAATCCTGACTAAGGCTGGGGATGTAACTCAGTGGTAGAGTACTTGCCTGCATGTATAAAGCCCTTGGTTAGACCTTCAGCACCACATTCATAAAAGAAATTGATCCTGGTCCTGGCCACTATTACCTGCCGTTTTCAAATGAGCTGATCAAGTCGCCTAGTGAGTGGACCAGGAAAGATGAGAACCCAGGCCTCCTTCGCTGGCTATCAGCAAGAGGAACCCCCTAAGAACAAAATGCTTTTTTCCCTTGCTGACTGGCTCCCTCAGTTTCTAAGAGCTCATCAGGGTCCATATGATCATTAAATGCCTGGAAAAGAAAGGGGTACTTTTATGGGTGGGGTTCATTTATCAATAAGATGTCCCTTTCTCTGGTTCATGGGCCCCCACTCAGCTCCATCTTATGTATTCATTTATTTAGTTTGGGACAGGGTCTTCTTATGTTGTCCAGGCTGCCTTTGAACACCTGCTTGGGATTCAAGGATTCTCCTGCCTCAGCCTTCTGAATAGCAAGGGCTTTAGCCAGTGTCTGGCTTTTAATATTTTATTTATTTTTTGCAGCACTGGGGATTGAACTCGTGAGCTCGCCGAGCTAAATCCCCAGCCCTTGTTTTTTTGAGACAGGGTCTCACTATGCTATTCAGACTGGCCTTGTGCTCACTTTGTACCCCAGGCTGGTCTTGAACTTGAAACGATCCTCCTGCCTCAGCCTCCTGAGTGCTGGGATTACAGGCATGCACCACCAAGCCCAGCCTTTTGATATTTTATACATGAGCAAATTCACTTCATAAACTCTGAGCTGTGTAGTTTGGATTTGAAGACTCCGTTCTCTAGGCATAGTGAATGGCTTATTGGGTACAATCTACACAACCAAGTAGTGGCTTTCTCTCATTGGTCCTCTTCTGGCTCCCAGGACATTCCATCCTTGAGACTTTCCTGAAAGTGCTCCCACACTAGGTCTACATAGTCTTTTTCTTCTGACCTAGCTAGCCAGCTTGCTGCTTTCTTTCCTTCCTTGCAGAATTTTCTTACCATCCATCCCTCCCAAGGGGGAAGGAGTGAGAAGATACACTATCTGTAACTCTTTATGTATATGGGTCCCAAATGGCCTGTGGGGACATTAGGTAGATCTAAACTCTGCAAAGATACAGTCCATTTATTTTCCCATGTCCCTAAATGCTCAGCATATGTGTGTGGTCATTGAAGGGCACAACCCAGGGAGAGATGCACATATGTGTGTAAATGATAAACAGCCAGTGCTGGGCAAGAGCAGAGATACGTGTGCCCTTGGGGAATCCAGGAGAAGAGGTCTGGGGAAGGATTCCCTGAGCAGGTGACTTGTGGGCTGGTGCTACGGGCAAGGAACAGATAGGCAAAGACAAGGAGACTTCAACTGTTGGTGTATTTGAGGAACAGCCAGGTTAGAAGACGAAGCTGGTGTGGGCAGTAGGAGATGAGAACAGAGGTGAGAGAGGGCCTTCCAGGAATGTGAGAAGTTTAGGTTTCACTCTAAATGCAAGTAAAAGCCACTAAAAGATTGTAAGCCTGCACTGTCTGATCAAACTGTTCACCACAATGGGCATCAGAGCTGTTGGGTGAAGAGTTGGGGAGGTTGGAGGTGGGAGCGGGGTAAGCAGATTAGGTCTATAGCAGTTGTCCAGGAGGGAGATATTGGTGATCAGGACTATGGTAGAAGCAAGGTGATAAGACAAAGGGTTAGATTCCAGAACCATTCTGCCAATAGAGCTCCTAGGACTTGCAGGTGGGTTTAGTGTGGGGGATGAAGGAAAACCAGCCACGGGACTAACAGTGAGAGACTGTCTGCAGCAGGTGAGCAGAGCTGCCATGGGAGGCTTCAGGAGCCCATTGGGCCACCCACAGGGAGGAGTCAGATGGACAGGGGGTGAGTCTGCAGCACCAAGGAACATTCAAGACCACAGGTAGAAATTGGAGTGTTGACAGTGAACAGCTGGTGTTTATAGCCGCAGGGCAGAAGATTCTTCTGTCTGCACGGGAGTGTGTGGGAAAGGGACAGGAGCTGCACTAGGAGAGTAGAGGAAAAGAAACTGAAAAGGGACTGCCCAAAGGCATAGGGACTTATAAATCTGGTGGGGTAGACTTGGTGAGGAGGGCAGTGCTCCTGTGCCAATAGCTGCTGTGTCCTCTGGCTAGATTTGCCCCTGTCTTGAGGCCAGCATACCAGAGATGGGACTGAGCATTTCTGGGGTGTTCAGCAAGCAGAGGGGCTTCAACAGAAGATCTATAGGGGTTTCCGAGTAGTCAGTGGCTAAGCAAGTGCTCTACCACCAAGCTACACCCCCAGGCTTCTCTTAAAATCCACACGTTGAAATGCTGTTCCCCAATATAATGGTATTGGGGTCAGGTCTAGAAGGTGATTAGGTTGTGAGGGTGGAATCCTTGTGGGATGAAGGTTAGTGTGCTGCTAAAAGGAACTCCATAGAGCTTTTCTGCGTCCTTTGTGTCATGGGAGGATAAAATGAGAAGTCAGAAATATACAGCCTGAAAAAGGATCCTCACCAGAGCCTGATGATGCTGGCATCCTGGTGTTAGACTTCCAGCCTCCAGAATTATGAGAAACTTCTAGGC
>RJWT010036941.1:0-13153 GCA_004365215.1 Cuniculus paca | reverse complement strand
GGCCCCGTCCCTTGAGAGCCCTGTCCAGGGGACACTGATGTGCCCACTGCATCTCTGTGCCTGGCTGAGACAGCAGTGACAGTTGCTGTGATTTCCAGGGTGCCTTCCTGGGGCTAGGCAGTGAGCAGACTGCCGTGCGTAGCTTGTCTGTCTGTCTGTCCTCAGCAGTTGCTGCCCCACCAGTGCCGAGGGGTCCTCAGTCCTCTGCCAACACCAAGGCCAGTGCTGGTAGGGTCTTGCCCAGGGTCACAGTAAGTGACAGATAAAAAAGTCCAGCCCCAGCCAGGTGTGGTGGCTCACGCTTGTAATCCCAGCACTCGGGAGGCTGAGACAGGCAGATCGTTGTGAGTTCAAGACCAGCCTGGGCTACAAAGTGAGCTTAAGGCCAGCCTGAATGGCATAGTGAGACCCTGTCTCAAAAAACAGGGCTGGGGATCTAGCTCAGCGGTCTAAGCGCCTGCCCGGCAAGCGCAAGGTCGTGAGTTCAATCCCCAGTGCCGTGAAAAAAAAAAAAAAGTCCAGCCCCCACCTTGGAAGAATGCAAAGTGGGTGGAAGTCCTGAAATAGAAAAAGTAAAGTTTCTTTTTTATTTGAAAAACTCATGAGAACACACGGTAACCAAAACTTCAGAGGACACGTTTCTGGAGAGCCTTGTTTTAGTAAACAGACAAGATAAAATTGTGATAGCATCATTTTTGTTAACATGCCAAGTTTTAATAATGGCTTCCATGTAAACATTTCTGCATTACTAATTTGCTTAGAAAACCTTTCCTTCCAAATCAGGTTATGTTAATAGAAATTCTGATTTAGAGGGGTCAAGAAGAACTGTGCAACAGATTTGGCGTGCTGGCCGGAGACCGACTGGTCTTAGTGCTCCTGAGCTCAGGTCCGGTGGTGCCCGCCTATGTGTGCAGCCTGAGGAAGAACGTGAGTTCAAGGCCAGGCTGGGCCACAGAGCGGGACTCTCCTTGAAGAACAGCTTTCTTAGGACAGACCCTGGGACCCTTGCAGTCTGTGCCCTTCCTGTCAGATCGAGGTAGTGTTTACCTGGAGGATTGTGGTGATGGTTAAAGAGGAAACCGTAGCTGGCTGGAAAATCCCCCGTGATGGGCGGGAAGGTCACGGTGTTGGTATTCCGTGTGATTCCAGACGCTGCGCCCCTCACCCTGCCCTGGACGCAGCCTGTGGTGGCGAAGGCAGTGCAGCGGGGAGGGGAGGGGAGGGACCCGACTGGGCTGGACTGGACTAGGAGGACGCAGCTGCTCTATTTATAGCCCCAGGCACCCGGCCAGCGGGAGGCACAGGCACAGCTCCTGCCAGGCCCAAGAGCCCTGAGTGAGGAGTGACCGAGAGTGAAGACAAAGATGCTCCAGCGGGGCTGGAGTGGGGACAGGGTTGGGACTGGGGAAACTCTGGAGAAAGCCTGAGCCCACGGAGTAGCATCTGGGGCCTGCGGGGCTTCGAGAGAGACCGGGGACAGGCGGGCGGGGAAGTTGCGCATCACTGGCAGCAGCGTCTGGGAAGCATCTGTGTTGTGATGCTCTCTCCTGTTAGGGGAGTTGGGTGAGGGATGAGCCTGTGAGCCTGCCACTCCGGGAAGCTGAGGCAGGAAGATCACAAGTTGTTGTTTTTGTTTTTTTTTTTTTGGTCTGAGACAAGGTCTCATTATGCAGTTCAAGCTGACCTTGGGCTCACTTTGTAGCCCAGGCTGGTCTCAAACTCGCAACGATCCTCCTCCCTCAGCCTCCTGAGTGCTGGGATTCCAGGAGTGCGCCACCACGCCCAGCAAGATCACAAGTTTGAGCCCAGCCTGGGCAATGTGAGGAGACCTTGTCTCATGCAGATGTAAAAGGGCTGGGGATGTAGATGGCGGGTAGAGCACCCCAGGTTCAACCCCCAGCGCCACATATGTGCACACAGTCCTGTTCTGTCACCCGAGGTAAAGACACCAGCAGGAGATGACAACGGTGTGCTTTCCAGTTCCCAAGTTACCCAGTGTCCAGAACAACTCCAGGAAGAGCTGTGTCCCTAGAGCCTCCAGGATGGGCCCTCAGCGCACTTCATTTCACCCGGCTGCTCCAGCAGGAGAGCTTATTCCCATTGCCAAGAGGCTGAGGAGTAATTTTATTCCCATTTCACAGACCAGAAAACCCAAGCTCAGAGCTCACCCAGATCCTGCAGCTCGCACTGGGTGAGGCCACCCTGCCAACGGCCGTGCTGGCCACTCCCAGCCACTACAATGGAAAATCAATATATAGCAGCTCGCAAGCATCCTGTCCTTGACCCATCTCAAAATGAGTAAAGGGGAGCACAGCCCTTGCCCAGTGTGGGCCAGGGGCATGGACAGCCAGGCAGAGAGGACTCACACTCGGGCTTCTGGACATCACCGGGCACAGACCGACCCACTCCTCTCCAGGCTGGCACGCCGTGCTCTCCCTTGGCCCCAAGTCTGTGTGTGTGGGGAGACAGCAGGTGCCCCACCCTCCCTGCCTGCATACCGACACCTGCCCCGACCTCAGAAGCTGAAGCTGAGGGAGGCTGACAATCCAGCCTTCGTCCACAACAAACAGCTGACAGAGCCCCAGGGCCTCCCAGCGGCTCCTCCTAGACCCTCCTTTTACTTATGTTTAAAAAAAAATTCTTTTACAACAGAAAGATCTGCTTCAGCTGACACCCCATAGGCACCTGCTGTCCCCCACCCATCCCTGCCTGGCTCCCAGAAAGCCCTCCTGGCCCCTACCTCTTGGGCCTCCCAGACAAAGGAAGCTGCTCTGAGCCCCAGCCTCTCGAGCGCTAGCGGGGACCCGGGAAGTGTGTAATGGAAACAGTGACACACTGCAGCCTCCAAGCTGACCCCACCGCTGTTCCCAGACCAGAGCCCCAGGGCGGCCCTTGAGTTCTCAGTGAGTTTGACCCTTTCCTGGCTGGCCCCATGTGAATAAAAAGCCATGTGGTTCTCACAGTCCTGGGCTCTGCCACTTTCTGCCAGGACTGGAGACCAGACTTGTCCTGTCCCTCCAGGGCCCTGCGGCGGCTGCGCCCACCCCTGTGTTCTGAGACCTCTTGGGTGTTCCCAGCTATTCAGAGGCCAGCAGAGAAGCGAGTCCTGGTTGGGAGACAGGAGCGTCGGTTATGGATAGATTTTTAAACTATCCAGGATAATGTAACCTAGTTTCCTTAAGTCTCAATTCTACCTTAAAAAAATTTTTTTTTCTTTTTGTTGTTCTGGAAATTAAACCCAGGGGTCCTGCAGAGTAGGCAAGGTTTCTACCCCTAGCCCTTTCTAGAAGTTTTTGAGTCGGTGTTTTGCTAAGTTGCCCAGGCTGGCCTGGGACTTTCCCAAGCAGTTGGAATTACAGGTATGTACCATTATGTCTGGCTCACTCTTCTGTCTTCCTTTTTTCCTCTTTCTTTCTTGTGGTCCTGGAGACTGAACCAGAACCTTGACTGCCAGGCAAGGGCTCTGCTCTGGGGCTGCATTTCCAGCCCTCGCACCATCTTCAAAGTTTGCTCTCTCAATGTGCCGCAGGCTTGCTAGTGAGGTAACAGATGCAGATGAAAACCACATGGCTCCCAGCCCACAGGAGGTTAGGTGGTGGTGACAGGCGGAAAGGCCTTTCTGGGAAGCTGGGCATGGCACTACAGCCCGTCATCTCGGGACTCTGGGAGGCTGATGCAGGAGGATTGAAAGTTCAAGACCAATCTGGGTAATTTAGTCAGACCCTGACTCAAAATTAAAAATTCTAAAAAGGGCTGGGGAGATAGCTGAGTGCAAAGACCTCGAGTTGAATTCCTAGCATTGCCGGAAAAAAAGTCTTTCCTGGCAGGTTCATTCATGAATTTATAGAAACATAATACCTAGTGAACATTTGATCATATAGACATAAAGTTATGCACATTTATGTACACATTTTGATATTATATAATGAAATGTTTTAATGCTATGTCTATTTTTTTAAAAATAAAAAGCATCAAGCCAGGCATGATGGTACATGCTTATAATCTCAGCACTTGGGAGGCTGAGACAGAAGGATCTCGGTGAGCTTGAGGCCAGCCTGCGGTACAGAGCAAGACTGGCTCAAAAGTAAATAAAAGGAGTCTCCAGCTCCATCTACTAGTGAATTCAGCTGCGTGTTCAGTGTCGGCTCAAGCACAGAACGCAGCCAACCCCCGTCCCCAGCCATGACCACCCTCCCTGCTGGCGACTGCTGTCTGGACTGTCTTAGCCTAGTTTTGCGTTTTCGACTTTATTATTTGTTTGTCTGGGGGCTTTCCCTCCACTGGCACCGTCATAAGCGTCATCTCTGGTGCGTGGCGTTGGCCCTCGCTGCCGCGCCGGTACTGTCGGTGCTGTGGAGAGAGCTCGTGTGTCCCTTCCGGGGCTGACGGGCGTCTGGGGTTCTCTCCGCTCTCGGCTCCGGCGAACAGCGCTGCAGTTCGGCGCGGGCGGTCCTCGGCCTCGGCGCACCCTGCCCACCGCCCTCGAAACACTGCGGACCAGGTTTCGGGAGCTCTGCGCACGTCTCTGTGGAGGGGAGGGGCGCGGTGTATGCGCGGGTTTCGCCTCGGTCCACACTGCCAGGGCCCCGAAGCGCACCGGCAGGCGTGGGACAGTCAGTGTCCTGCTCCACGCGGCCCGACCGGCCGACTGCTGCCCGCGCTGGGGGGAGCGAGGGCGCCGGCGGCCGCGGGGGCTCTGCCCCGAGCGCGCGCTTCGGCCGGCGCGGCCTCTCCAGACGGCGGACACCGACGGCGCGGGAGCAGGCCCGCGGCACCCAGGCTCGGGCAGACTCTTTCCCCGGGACTCTGGAGCGAAGCCAACGCCCGGATTTTAAAGTTCGGGCCGCTCCTCGCGTTTCTGGAAAACCCGCTCGCGGCCGGGGCGCCGGCGCCGCACTCTCCACGCTTCGGGGATTTGCAGGCGGCTACCGCGCGGGGCCCGCGCTCTGGGCCTTGGGGCGCCCCGGGCCCGGCGGGGCTGCGGCGACGGCGCGCGGGGGTCTCCAGGAGGCGGGGCAGCAGAACCCCGGGCGGGAGGCGCGGACGCACAGCCCCGCCCCCCGCCCCGCCCCCCCCGCCTCAGTGCGCAGGCGCCCCCCGCGGGCGCGAAGGCGGGAGCGAGCGGCCGCGCGGAGACCGAGCCCGAGACGGCGGCGAGAGCGGGAGAGCGAGGCGGGGGCGGCGGCGGCGATGGCCACGCGGGGCTCATGAGGCGGCGGCCGGCGGGGCGGGCGGAGGCCCGGCGGAGGAGGCGGCCCCGGGAGACCCCGCCGCCGGGTGAGGGGCGCGGCGGGGCGGGGCCGGGGAGCGGCCGCGTCGTCCGGCGGAGGGAGGGGGCAGCCTTTGTCCCGCGCTCGGGGCGCCGCTGGCTTCTTCGCGCCGGAACGGCCGCTGCTTTGTCCCGGGCCGCGGGGACGGGCGGGTGGGCGAGGGCCGGGCGTGCGGCCCGGGCCGGCCAGGACCCGCGATCGCGGCCCCCCGGGGGGTCCGGACCGGGACGCCTGTGCAGCGCGCGGCCGGGGGCTCGGGTGGAACCGCCGTGACCCGCACTGCGCCCGCGGAGGGGTGTAGCTCCCCGAGGAGCGGAGAGCGTCCGAGGACTCCTCTCCCTCAAGATCGTCCCCGGAGGCGGCCCGCCGCGCTGGGCGAGCGCAGGAGCAGAGGGCTTGAAGACAAGACGGAGTCCGCGCCGGCCCGACGCCCGACGCCCGGCGCCCGACGCCCGGCGCGGGCGGTTCTCGGCCTCGGCCCAGCCCGCGGGCGCCCGCACCCTGCCCACCGCCCTCGAGCCGCGCTCCAGCTTCGGGCTGCAGCCTGAGCATCGGATTGCGCGGGCTGCGGGTGCCTCCCGGCTCTGGAAGGCGGGGACGGAGGACCCCGAACTTTTCCGTTTCGTTCCTGAAGATGGACTGGCTTTAGCCTAGTCCGGATGATTTAGGGAGTTCCCAGAACTCCAGCACAATGATCGTACACAAGTAATGGCTGTTAGCCTTCCTTGATTAATGATATGTTTTATAAATCAGCCGAAAGGAGGGAATGCAGGGCTCGGCCTTTGATTCGCCGTCCCCTCCGGCTGCGGGCTCACTGCCGCCTCGGTGATTGGATCGGGATACAAGAAGTAATAAAACCCGGAGCGGCGCTGTGAACGAATACCCAGCACTCGCCCCACTAATCTAGTGCTCAGCGACGTGTTCCGAGGAACTCGCTTTACTAGAAGTTCACATTTCAGAATTAACGAGGGTGTGTTTCTGTAACCCTGGATAGTTAAGTGCAAGTAGAAGGATAATTACTTATTTTTGCACTTAGGAGGGTCCTATTGAGAAAAATTTGGGCAAGGAGCTGAGCATTCACTGGGAAGCGGAGGCAAGAGTATCACAGGAAGCTCAAGGCCAGCCTGGGCTATATAGTAAGACCCTGCCTCAAAATAATTAATAAATAAAATTTAAAAAGGACTGGGATGTAGCTTGGTGTGGAGGGCCTGGGTTCAATCCCCAGTACACAATCAAAACAAAACAGTTACGGGACAGCTAAATGTGAGCGGTTGTTTTTAGACTTGCGACTTACAGCTCATGAGTGTAATTTGAGGAATATAAGGACCTGTTCGAATGGGTTGTGTATCTTGCGAATGAGTGACCAGCATTCGGGGCTGGCTCACTCACTCGCCATTGTTACTGAGTTTTACAGAGTGAAGTTGCTGGAGAGCCTTCCCTGGCAAAGGTTTGTCTGCAGATCTGTGGAATGTGTTACCAAAGGATTTTCCAGAAACTGGGATGAGATGATGTTTTTATAGATAGCATTTTGCTTTTGAAGAAACGAAGTTTTCTGAGGACTGTATGAGTCGAGCTCAGGGTTGAAGCGTCCTTGAGGCTGTGTTGCTTACCACAGATGTGTTACTAAACGTTCCGGTGCAGCCCGTGTGGCGGTGCATGCCTGTGATCCCAGCACTCTGGGAGGCTGAGGCAGGAGGCGCCAAAGTTCAAGCCCAGCCTGAGCAGTTCAGCAGTTTACGAAGACCTTGTCTCGAAATAAAACATTTAAAAAGGGCTGAAGTTAAGTGCAAAAGGCCCTGGTTCAGTCCCCAGTACCACACAGACAAAGGAAGAAAGAAATGAGGAATAAGTAAATGTCCCGGCACCCATTCATTCAGCAAACTCTTCGGGCGCTGGAGAGAGGACCTTGGGCCCCTCTCGTGGTGGACATACACCCCAGCTGAAATGCACCCTCAGCCTCAGCCCCAGTGAATGCTTTGAAACAGATGCAACAAAAATCAGTACTGCATTTTTTTCTCAAAATACATTTGCCCCTCCGTGCTAGGGTTTGAATCCAGAACCTTTGCACTGAGCTATACCCACAGCCCTTTAAAAATTTTTGAGACAGTGTCTTGCTCAGGCTAACCTGGAATTTGAGATCCCCCTGTCTTCAGCTCCCACAGGGCTCCACCAGGGCTCATCCATGTCTTTGTAGGACTCCTCGGTTTTGACTGAATTTTCTGTTACTTAGGAATGAGCTGTGGAGCTCTGCTGGGGAATGTTCAGAGTAGAGCACGATGGTGCTTTAGTGAGCCCCCTTGATCCGTCCCTCGAAGCCACCTGGAGCTGCGGTATGTTTGGATTTGAAGCTTTCACTCTTAAATACTGTCTGCTTCATGTCAGGCTCATTTTCCCCTTGCTCTGGCGAGGCCCAAAGTCTCCACTGTGCATCCCTGCCAGGCCTTTTCTTCGCCTTCCTCTCTGCCCACTCTAGATTTCCCGTTCTGTTCTCCCAGTTACCATGCATATTTTGAAAGCCCCTAAACTTTGATCTGTGACCCGGACCCCTGCTGTGATTTTGCCTGTGGTTCAGTGTTTCTGCCGAGATACTCCGAGGCGCCTGAAGCTGATCTTTCCAGAGTGAGTCTGACCATGCTTTCGAAGTGTTCTGTGTTTTGTGAAGTGTCTCTCTCAAGTGGCTTGTTTTTTTTTAAATCAACTATTGACTGAGGTCAGACCTTTTCTTTCTGTTGTTGCCCTTTTCGTTTGTTTAAGACAGGGTGTTGGTATGCTGTGCAGGCTGGCCTTGAACTCACTGTGATCCTCCTGCCTCAGCCTCGTGAGTGCTGGGATCACAGACATGCGTCACCATGCCTAGTAGACCTTTTCTTTTTGGAAACAGAGTCTTACTGTGTAGCTCAGGTGGCTTTGAACTTGCTATGAAGCCCAGGCTGGGCTTGAACTCGCAGTTGCCTGCCTGACTTCCCTGTGCTAGGCTGAGGTTGGGCTCTCTTCTCTGAGGTTAGATTCCCACCCTCACTCCTGATAGCATGATGGCTTCTTTCCTTCTTTCTTTCTCTCTCTCTTTCTCTTTCTTTCTCTCTCTTTCTTTCTCTCTTTCTTCTTTTTTGGTACCAGGGATGGAACTCATGGCCTTAAGCTTGCCAAGCAGGTAGTTACTCCACTGAGCTAAATCCCAGGCCTGATGGCTTCTTTCTAAGTGGCTTCTGTCTTCAGTTTCGTTTGGTGTCTGGGGACCAAGCCCAGGGCCTCACGCACACCAAGCAGCTGCCCTGCAAGAGCTGCACCCTGGCCCTGCTAGGTTTTTCCTCCTTACCATTTATGGTACTGGTGATCACCTCCAGCCTCTGTCTGAGCTGTAGCTGCATCACTTTTCTTTTTGAGATAGGGTCTTGCTGAATCCACAAGCTGTGCTTGAACTTGTAACCCTTCTGCCTGGGCCTCCCAAGTAGCCGGGAGCTTGGTCCAAGTCACTCAGCCTCCCAAGTAGCTCCAGCACACCTGATGCCTCACTTGGCTTTTATTAAAAAAGAACAAAGCTGTCACTGGGCACGGTGCTGCACACCTGTGTTCCCAGCAGACTGGGAGGGGAGGCAAGGGAGCGAAAGTTCGAACCCAGCCTGGACAAGTGAGTCATCCAGTGAGACCCTGTCTCAGAATTTAAAAACTAATGATACTAAGCGGGGCTGGAGATGCAGCTCAGTGCAAAGCCTGTGGGTTCAATCCTCAGTGCTGCAAAAAAGGAGCAAAAACAGGCTGTGCAGGGTGCATGCCTGTAATCCCAGCTGTACAGAAGGCTGAGGTGGGAGATGAGTATGTTCAAAGCCAACCTAGGGAAATCAGCAAGACCCTGTCTCAAAATAAGAAAATTTTTAAAAGGGCTGAGGATGTAGCTCAGTGGTTAAGAGTAAGTACCGTTGGCTTCAGTTTACAGTAGTGCTAAATAAATACACCATATATGTGAAAAAGTAGCACCACTGTGATGAGTGCCTGAGGTCCGCCTTATAGCTCAAGAAGTTAGTGTTAGCGTGACCACTGAGGTCCTGCTCCTCTGGCTGACGTCCTCATCTACAGCCTTTTTACTGGAGGTAATTGTCAGCTTGATTCTATTTCTTTTTTTATTATCTATATTTATTTTGTTTTATTTTATTTTACTCTCTGTCTTTTTGTTGTGTATGTATGTATCCCTAAGCAATAGCAATATAAACTCATCTACTCTTTCCAGAATAGCTAGAATTGTCTTTTTTTTTTTTTGGAACTGGGGATTGAACCCACAGCCTTTGAACTGAGCTACATTCTCAGCCCCTTTTTTTTATTTTGAGACAGAGTCTGGCTAAGTTGCCTCGGAGGCCAAGACAGGAGGATCTCTGAAGAGTTGGAGGCCAGCCTTGGCTATATACTGTGTTCAAGGCTGGCCTTAACTAATAGTAAGACCCATCTCCCAAGAAAAAAATCTGTATGATGTAACCAAAGAGATATTTTTAGCACGCACTGTGGCTGACTCCTCAGCCTGCAGGGCAGGCCTTTATTCTCCCCAGCCTCCAGGAGTAGCACCTGCTGAAGTCTTTCTGCTCCTAAGTCCGTTTAGGCATGCCTTCAGAGGTGCTCTTGAACGGCAACCAGCACTGGCCATTTCTGTTTTCTTTTCTGTAGTAGTGGGGAATCAACGAGGGGCTACTGAGCTACAAGCTCAGCCCTTTTTCTCTTTTATTTTGAGATGTTTCTGAGTTACCCTATGTTGGCCTTATACTTGAGATCCTCCTGCCTGGGTCTCTCCAGTGGCTGGGATTACAGGTGCACCAGCAAGCCTGGCTGGGATTTATTACAGTTTACTTGTTGCTGTGATTCCTGTTTCAGCATTTGTGTCGAGTCGGGAGTGATGTCTGCCTGCACAGCCGCGTCCGTGGCTCGCTTAGGCGGAGAGCTTTGAGCACTCACCGGCTTTCTCAGCTGGCTTCTGTGCTTCCTTTCTGTGTTGTGTAGACACAGAGCTGGGTCTGCAGTAGATACGCACGTGAGCATGTCGATAGCTGTGGCCCGATCTCACTTTAATAGGCCAGAGAATGCAGGGGTGGGGTCTGTACACTGTCGGGGAACCCAGTACGATGGTGTCCGATAGACTCAGGCATGCCATCAAATGAAATAAGGAAATTGAAGGTTAGTTCTTTGACTACCATATCTACTTCTGGCACTGATTTTTTGCCCTCATTTTCTGGGCCAACTTGGGTCAATATAATTAATGTCCTGAGAAACTTTTTATATGTTTACATATCAAAGGTGACCTGGACTGTGCTGTAACTTGGGGATTTTACCTCATCAACGTTTTAAAGATTTTGTAAGGCAGTATTGGGGTTTATTTATTTACTTATTTTTTTTGCGGCACTGGGGATTGAACTCATGACCTCGCGCTTGCCGGGCAGGCGCTTAGACCACTAAGCTAAATCCCCAGCCCTGTTTTTGAGACAGGGTCTCACTGTGCCGTTCAGGCTGGCCTTGAGCTCACTTTGTAGCCCAGGCTGGTGTCGAACTCACAACGATCCGCCTATCTCAGCCTCCCGAGTGTTGGGATTACAGGCGTGAGCCACCACGCCTGGCTAGTATTGGGGTTTAAACCCAGGGCCTTCACACTGAGATCTATCCCCAGTCCTTTTTTATCATTTCCTTTGAGACAGGGTCTTGCTAAGTTGCAAAGCTCCCCAGGATAGGCACGAACTTGTGATCCTCCTGCCTCAGCCTCACAGAGTGCTAAGATGACAGGTATGTACCACCAGGCTGGTTTCAAAGTTGTTTTTGATTTTGCTTTTGAGAGAGAAGATTGCTTTAGCTGAGCTGGGGATGGCCCAGGGCCTTGAACATGCTAGGCAAGTGCTCTACTGCTGAGCTATAGCCCAGCCTTCAGGTCAGTTTTTGAGTAGGTAGCACATCATGTGGTGCAAAATGTTTAAATGTGTGAAAGAGTCGGTAGTGAGCCAGGCACATCTGTGATCCTGGCTACTCCACAACTGAGGAAGAAGGTCACAAGTTCAAGGCTGGCCTGGGCAGGTTAGGGAGACTGTCTCAAAACGGACACGTGGTAGAATGAAGAATAAGCCACTCTTTATTTTCTTCTCACTCAATCACCCTTCTTTTCATTTGGTGACAAGAGTCTCGCTTCCTAATGAGGGCTGGCCTGGAACTTGCTGTCCACCCATCAGCCCTGGGGATGCTGGGGTTACAGTGCGCACCACCTCGGTGCTTTAACTGCAGATAGAATATGCTCAACAGTTACAAGCTCTGTTTCTTTTGCTTTTTATTTGTTTTGCCCTAGAAAACCTTTTTGCCATTACGGTTTAAAATTACATATATATGAGCACAGCTTCTTGACATAGGTAAAAAAATGCAGGTAAGGGTTACTGCTCACAGTAGTCAGTGGTAGATTCTAGTTAGGCCGATCTCCAGAACCGTAAGTAACAGAGTGCTTTGTACTACACATCCATCTAGGTCTGTGTATTAATGATTAATGTGACTCTAGAGAGATGGGCTTGTTGAGTCCATATTGAATTTCATGGGCCTACTGCTATTTGAATGGAAAAATCATTGAAATCATAGGGAGCTGGGGTTGTGGCTCAGTGGCATGGCACCTGCTTGGCAAGTATGAAGTCCTGAGTTCGAGTCCCAGTTCAAAGAAAAGAAAAACAGGCCGGGTGTAGTGGCTCATGCCTGTAATCCCAGCACTCAGGAGGCTGAGACAGGAGGATCGTTTCGAGTTCAAGACCAACCTGGGCTACAAAGTGAGCCCGAGGCTAGCCTGAACTGCATAATGAGACCCTGTCTCAAAAAGACACAAAAAAAAAAGAAAAGAAAAGAAAAGAAAAACAACATCGGCTCCTGACATCACAGAGAGACAGGAAAACAGTAGTTAGGACAGGGAAGGATGCCTTTGCAGCATTTTCACATGCCAAGTAAATATTTGATAGAACTCACCTGTAAGTAGGTACAGTAGTGTGTCACCTCGTTGGGCGTGGTGGCGCATGCCTGTAATACCAGCACTTGGGAGGCTGAGGTAGGAGGTTCACTGTGAGTTGAGGCCAGCCTGGGCTACAATAGAGTTCATCGGTGGTCTGAACTACATGGTGAGACCCTGTTTCAAAAAAAAAAAAAAAAAAGAATTGGAAGTGTGTTGTCTGCAATTTCAGCTACTTAGGAGCCTGAAGCAGGAAGACCATGAGTTAAGGCCAAACTGGGCTGCCTGGAGAGTCAAAGGCCTCCGAGTATAAAGTAAGAGGGCATCAGAGTGATAAGTGTGTCTGTTGGTTTTTGGGTGGTGCTGAGAATGGCGCCTACGGCCTCATGCATGGTTGGCAGGTGCTCTCCCACTGAGCCACACTCGCAGCCCATTAGTATACCCTTTCTTTTCTTTCTTTCAAGTAAAAGAAAAAATTTTTTTTTGGGTTTGGGTTTGGGTTGCTTTTTGGTTTTGCAGCAGGAGCTCTTTGCTGAGTTACCCAGGGCAGCCCTGAATTTGTGATAGCTGCTTCATCTTCCCGGGAGCTGGAAGCAGAGGTGATGAGATGCACCTTCTGGACTCACCAGCCTGTATTTTACTCTGAAATGCAGCTTTATGGAAGTTCTATCTTGCATCCCTGTGTCTGGGGGAAGTACTGAGTATACCAAGGAGATTGTTTCATAACATAAATACTAAGCTCTGGACCCTAGCAGGGCTTGGGAATTACATTTCTACTCTTCTGTGATTCATGACTTAATTAGTTCTGTAAGAATGTGTGCAAATTTTATGAAATTTGGACCCTATACTCTTAAAATTTCTCAGAGGGCTTTTGTTACGTAGCGCAGCGCTCTGTTCCTGCGTGTGTATTGTAGGAGACACTGAACAGCAGCAGAAGCAC
>RJWT010036940.1:0-13153 GCA_004365215.1 Cuniculus paca | reverse complement strand
AAAGAAACAGATCACCTATAAAGGAAAACCCATCAGAATCACAGCAGACTTCTCAACACAAACCATCAAGTCAAGAAGAGGCTGGAGTGAAGTAATGCAAGTCCTGAAAGAAAACAACTTCCAACCCAGACTGATGTACCCTGTAAAACTTTCCTTCAAAATTAATGGAGAAACAAGATACTTCCATGACAAAGAACAACTCAAGGAATTCATGACCACCAAACCAACCCTACTGAGATTACTAAAGGACATTTTAGAGAGAGGAAAAAAAAGACCATGGTCTCAGGAACAATGTCAGAGGGGGACCATCAAGTGGGGCCAGTCGATTGAATGGAGAGGAAAAATAGGGAGCCAATGGCAGGAAAATAGCATTGCAGAGATAATGCAGTGCAAGAGGGCCTCAAGGCACTAATACAAAGAAAAAGAGGCATAGTGGGTCAGGTGACAGGATCCATCAGTATGCTCTATGCAAGAAACACATTTAGCTAGAAAGAAAATTCATAGTCTGAAAGTCAAAGGAGAGAGAACAATGCCCTATGTGACAGGGAGCCGGGGTGGGGGGAAATAATAATAGGGGTAGCCTGCCCATTAATTGCAGAATGGATAAGAAAGACATGGGATTTCATGGGGTGGAAACCTACTCAGCTATAAAGGAAGATAACCTCAAGACTCTTGTGGGTAGATAGAGGCAACTGGTAATAGTGCTCATGGATGTAATGGGCCAGAGTCACAAGGGTGAATTTTGTGTTGTCTCCATAGCATAACAAAGTAAAGGTGTTAGTGGGATCCAAAATGCACAATACATATTGGGAAAGTCAAAGGGGAGGAATTATCTAAAAAGGGAAGGAAATGACCACTATTAATCTATTATCATGATTTGAAATTCAGATTGTATTCATTGTTCTGATTAGTTTCATTTTATTCTGTTCTGTTTGATTTTATTATACTTGATGGCATAGACAGCTATTTTAAAGATAACAAAATATAAAATTGCAGTCATTGAGGATGTCCAATTATCTTGTTTAGAAACCCTGTATGGCTTTCATTGTTTGTTTTGATTGATTTTACTCTATTCTGTGTGGTTTGATTGTAATATGTCTGAAGGTGTAGGCAACTATGCTGAAGATAACAAGTATTATGGTAGCCAATGTTGTTTTGCTAATATCTTGAACTTCTGTATTGCTTACATTGTTCTGCTTTGTTTGTTTTGTTTTGTTATATTTTGTTTTGTTTCTACTGTTTTAGTTTGCTGTATTTTGTTTGATTTTACTTATCCCTGATGGTATGGGCAGGTATACTGCAGATAACAAGAGGCATTATGGTAGCCTTATCGATTGCTTTTTACCCTGTTTAAAAGTCATGTACCATGTTCATTGCCTTGTTTTGATTGACTTTACTCTGTTTTGTTTTGTTTGGTTGTATTCTTTTCAAAAGAAAAAAAAAAGAAAAAAAGAAAAAACGTCAACTACTTCTCACCATTAGGATATAAAAGGAGCCTGTTGCTGCTTCTCTGTGTGCTTATTACCTCACCTTAGGGGTGCAGCACATGCTTCTGAAGAAGTAGACTTGCCTTGTTGAGATTTGGTTTCTGCTTTGTTCTTTATTTCTGCACCAATAAATTGAGTCTCGGGGCTTATTGCCAGCACTACCAAACAAAACAAAACAAAATAAAACAAAACAAAACACAGTTTTCTGTTTGGAGGTCAGAGTGGTCAAGATCACTATAACTCCACAGTCCAACTGCATGAGGCGGCACAAACCAAAATAGTTATAACTAAGATGGATTTAGAGTTGATTCTGAAAATAAGTCAAGATAATCAAGAACAAAATGGAGACAATCTGAATTGTGAAAGCTATCTCAAAATGTACTTTTCTGGTGAGAACATGTTAGAACTCCTAGGAGCTTTGGACCCAGAGAGCTAATCTGGTGACTCTCAGGTCAGACAGTAGGTGAAATACTAAACCAGAATTAATTTTCACAAAAGGAGTGTTTTTAAAAATAAAAATTTAAGGGGCTGGGGATCTAGCTCAGTGGTCTAAGTGCCTGCCCGGCAAGCGTAAGGTCGTGAGTTCAATCCCCAGTGCCACAAAAAAAAATAAATAAATAAAAATAAAAATTTAAGACAAAACAGTGAAAAAATTTAAAATGAGACAAGGAACTTGAATCATTAAAAATCGGGGAACAATTTTCTATGGAACATTAGCATTGCAACCCAAAATATACTCTGTTGCCAAAAGGGTTTTTCCAGCCAGAACATGTGGGAGATCCCACACTTTCCATAATATACCTAAATCAAAATGCCTAATTTCAATCACCCCAAAAGAGATACTTTGGAAAGCTATAGAAAATAAGCAAAGGAGCACATGTCTATAATCTCAGTACTCTGAAGACCCTGTCTCTCACACACACACACACACACACACACACACAACTATAGAAAATAACGAAAAACTAGGAAGGTGGTAATGCTTTTAGTAGACTACTTCTTAAAAACAGCTTAAATAAAAATCACAATCAATAATTTGAAAAAAGGTATACATTTCTTTGCTATCGAAGACATAAAATAAGCAGTAAACTACCACTATGTAGAAAACTGCTTATCTTTATGATTAAAAATAAGTGAAAATGGCAAGAAAAAAATAAAGAGTCTAATGACTTACCATTCTGAAGCAAACACCTGTATAAAAAAAAGATAAAAAGAAATGTCAGTTTATCTACCTTTTTAAAAACCTACATATTTCCAAGTTTAACTCTCATGTGCTTATTAAAGAGTTAGTAAATGGAATTAATAAAATATTCAGTATCTAAATGAACTCAAAGGTTGTTCTTCAAAATTATTTTCTTTTAAAATAGATGATTTTTTCAAGAACTATGGTAATATTCTGAGACCAATGTATGATGAAATGCTGCATAAATATTCCATTTTAAAATGCCAAATAAAATAAAATCCTCATTATAAGATCAGTTGAGGATATCGGGCATAAAACTTACCTATGTTCAGTTTTTAGAATTGCTTCTTTAAATGCAAGAACTAATTACCTGTAGGCCTTTTGGTTAAGAGCAAGAATAAACGCAAGAACTAAATTCAAGTTTAAATATAATATACTATTTGTTTTTATTTTGTTTCTAGTTATAACTAGAACCACTGATGCAACATCACGATATGATATGCTTGACCGTAACTGGGCTTCTGAAGTCCAGAATGAAAATTAAATGGAAATAATCCTTGGGATCTTTATCGTATAGGTTACATTATATTCGTACTTTTCATCAGGTAGATTGGGTAGTTCATCTCCTGGTTTGTCGGGAACCAAACACTGATGCATACAGAACTGGACCCTCGAGTAAGGTAAAAGAAGAGGCAAGCTGGTTCCAAGTTATCAAGAATACATGTTTAGGATGTGAGACCTGTTATGGCTTAAAGAATGTCCTCCAAAGGCCTCATATGCTCAAAGGCGGGGCTTTTGGAAGATGACTGAATTATGAAGGTGATATAGATGATTTGCTGTTAGGAGACAGAGTCTGGCAAAAGAGATGGGTCACTGGGACTGTGACCTGGAAGGATATCCCCCCATAGCTCCTCCCTCTCTCACTACCCTCTGGTCAGAAGGCACCGTAAGTGCAGCTTTCCTCTACAGTGGACTTTTCTGCCATGTTGTGTCCATGTTAAAGGCTGCTGAATATGAATTGAAAAGTCTGAAACACGAGCCAAAATAATCTTCTCCTCCCTTAACTTATGGGTGCTGTGTATTGTGTCCCAGAGAGAATAAAGTAAAATAAGACCTATTAGGAAAAAGGGAAAGCCTTCTTACATGCCTCCTGGAAATTGCAAAAATGATCTTATATAACAGAGCTTAGGTCATTCTTGCAAATTGGAAGGACTTTGGTCTAAAAGGAGGCAAAGAATATGATTTGTTCGGACAGATATGTCCCATAGCTGACCTCCTATCTGAGAGTTGGTTACAACAGGTCTAAGAAGCATCAGGAATATGTAAGGTGCAGAAATACAGAGCTTGTTCATACCTAATTACAACTTAATTTTGATTCCCACATAGAACACACAGGAAATTTTCTTTGTAGTGCCCAAAAAACCAAACAAATTAAAAAGCTTAAATTTAGAGAAGAAATAGCAATTAAAAATATCTTGGGAATGGATAATTATGATAGTCACATAATCAAATATTATTCAGCAATAAAAAGGAGTGAACGATGGATGCAAGCAACAACTGAATGAATCATATGTATAAATTAAATGCATTATGCTAAGCCAAAGAGGCTACACTCAGAGTGTATAATTCCACATTCTAGAAAAGGCAAAACTATAGACTGAAAAGAGACTGGTAGTTGTCAAAGCCCGGGAGGAGAGGAGAAAGCACTATAAAATGAGGCATGAGGGAACTTTGGGGGATGATATGAATGTTCTATATCTCAACTGTGGAGTTGGCTACAGAATATAAATTATACCTTGGTTGAAAAAAATAAAAAATTAATTGGGAAGTCACAGGGCATAGATCAAACCATCTCTGAAAAGGCTAAAAGACATTGCTTCTACACACAACAACTGAGACTGGTTAAGGGGATGTAGAAGATCAGTAACTTAAGTATTTTTATAGCTTTGCAAGCAGGTTTGTAATAATGTTTCCTGACAGTATTATATTGTAGTGCCAAATGAATATGAAGAAAAAGAGCAATAAAGCAATAAAGACAGGATAGTATCACAAATGGGATTTTTATAAGGCTATAAAGATATTTCAAAAGATATTTGTAAAATGTGGAGGAATGATGAGTGGGAAGTATTGATCTGAAAGAGAATCAGAAAGGCAATCTGTTATACAGATGAAGGAAAAGATATTAGTAGATATAAAAGGAATCAGTAGAAGATTCAAGAAACTTCAGGTCAACCAAATCTCGTAGAAGAAATAAAACAGGAGAGAAAATGGGCAGAACTGTGCAAACAAAAGTGTGCAGTCTTTTTATGAGTAAAGGGGTCCCAGAATACAGTAAGACCCGACCAAGTAAGTAGATTGACAGTTTCGGTCAAGTCTATATTGTGCATATTTGCCTTTGAGTTTCTCCACAGTTAACAGCACCATGTATCAGCATTATGAAAAGAGAAGTACATGAAACTGAAGCCAGAAAAAAATTGGAAACACATAGTCTTTTTCCTACTTAGAGTGGCCCATGAACCAGCAGCATCTAAGGGTTTTTTAAAACTCAAATTCCCACACATCTCCTCAGACTTCCGAAAGTGGAAATTCTACAGGTAGACTCTGTAAGTCTGGTTAACAATTGGAGCAGAATTGAACTATTTTTCAGTAAGTCTTCAATGAAGTTGCCTCATCTATTTTGAGTCAGTAGTACTACTTGAAAGGAACCATGGATGTTGGAAAGGCAAACCTTTCTCTCCTGCACCCTAAATGAACCTGGTGTTGGAGTTTCTTAGGCAGCCTGGCACTTACATTGCTCCTTACACCCTTAGGGCAGAAATACTGGAGCTGCAAAGAGGGAATTTCATACCTCACCTCAAACCCCAGTGAAGAACAACATTCTTCCAACATTTATGAATCTCGGGAGCCCTTTGACAATCTATTCACTGATGACAAAAAAGGGCCTTTGGCTTAAAGTGAAGGGCCTTGAGGAATTTTACAACAGGTACTGAACACAGATATTCCACTAATTGCATGTCACAAGGTTACAATCTATTGATGGGAGTATTTTATTTTCCACACAGACATAATCTAAGAATCACAAAATTGGAATTCAAAATTGGGCATTCTCTCATCTTCAAAATGATTTACTGTCCCTAAACTTCACTGCAGACTTACTGAAAAATAACTCAATTCTACTCCAATTGTTTCTAGAATGGGTAGTAATGTTTTTTACAGCTAAAGCTTCCATAACCTTTCAACTAAGTTACTGCAAGAATCTTTTTAACTGATCTCCTTTCTACTTCTGCCTCCTACAGTATATTCTTCATCCAGTAAGGAAGTATAATCAAACCATTTCCTTTCCCACCTTGAAACCCTCTAGTGGTTTCCTGACACTCAAAATGTGATTGGTTACCATGTTCTCCATGCCTGTTCCTAATGCCTCTACCTCATTTCTGACCACTCCCTTCTTTACTCCATTCCAGCCATGTATGCTTGCCTCTTTGGGCTTCTCAAACATACCAAGTGTAGTCCCAAACTCTTGGCCTCTGCACTTACTGCTCCTTCTGCTGGAAATGCTCCTCCTGTGACCTCATGTCTGACTTCTCATTATTTTTTATTTCTGCACAAATCTCATCTCATCAGAGACCTATTTCCTAATTCATCTAAAATAGCAATGCACCCTCATGCTTCCTGCAAAAGAAACACATGCGTACTTATGTCACCATATAATATTCTATATTTGTTTGTTTACTCTTCATTTCCTGCCTTCACAGTAAACTGTAAGTTTCACGAGGGCAGGACATTTTCTGGCTTATTCACCCAAACCTAGACCACAGTCGGATATACAAACTTGTTAAATAAATGAATAAAAGAAAAACCAACTTGCGAATATTTAAGTGAAATATTTAACTGCCCTGTAATGATTCAGTATTAACACTGCAAATATACATATAACCATATTAATTAGAATTCAAATTTATTTTCAAATAACACTAAATGCACTGCACTCAAAGTTCTAGAAAGAAGTCAGTTGTGGTGGCATGCACCTGTAATCCCAGAACTCTGAGAGGCTGAGGCAGGAAGATTGCAAGTTTGAGCCCAGCATGGGAAATTTAGCAATGTAGCAAAACCTTGTCTTAAAATAAAAAATAAAAAAGGGATGGGGGTATAACTCAGTATGAAATACCTGGGTTTAATCCTCAGTACTGCAAAACCAAAAAAAAAAAAGGTTTTAGAAAAAAATCTCTATAATTCTATGCTGATTCTAGCAGAACTATACATAAAAAATATATAGTGAGTATATAACCTATATCATTTATATACTTATATATACTATATTTTATATTTACATATACAACTATAAAGGATAGCAAGAGTCATTCTAGACTGATTTTTTAATCCATGTGTATGTTAATTTGATTTAAATTTTCGAAGTTTTAAATTTGAAAGTATTTTTAAGTATGAGTAGTAAGGATATACATGTTTACTTTTTAAAAATCTCAAGATGGTAAAACTGTAGCATTCATTTAAATTTAAGAGATACAATTTTAAGCTCAGTTCATACTGTCTGGTAAACTAGATAATACAAGTGTAACTCATTACTTTAGACAGTGACAAGACTGAGATAAATCATATATGGAAGATTCACATATACTCAATACAAATTCAGTACATACATGTTTTAAAATTTAGGGCCGGGATTTAGCTCAGCGGCAAAAGTGCCTGCCTCGCAAGCGCAAGGTCGTGAGTTTAATCCCCGGTACCAAAAAACAAAAAGATAAAATTTATTTGATATATGAATGCCTGTGGCAGACTGCTAGTTGTATACACAAAATCCACTTTCCCCTGCTTCTTCTCTAACACAATTCTGATTTTACCTTGGTGGCAGCAAGTCTTTCTTATCTTAGGAGTAGTCAATGAGAGATAAAACATTTGTTCAGGCTTTCAGTAAGGCTCTTCAACAGGGACTGACTCAGCCAGGGGAATTGCACTTATAGTCTTTCTCTTCTTGACTACAGTGTGAATATAATAATTAGAGTTATAGCAGTCACCTTCAAACCACGAGGAAAGGGCCAATGACAGCAGAGACTTTGGCTCTGGCTTCCAAGGAGCTTCAGCACGCCTGGGGATGAGGGAGGAAGTAAGGAATAGAGACTTAAAAGGAATAGGAGTAGGTGTTCATTTGGGGATGATGGAAATGTTCTGGAATTAGTGGTAATGGTTGCAAGGCATTGTGAATACTAAAAAATTGTTGTATAGCTAGTGTTTATGAGTTGTGCCTCAATTTTTAAAAATGGTGCGCACACATACACAGAAATAGAATGTGGAAAACAGAACTGTGATGTAGTCCTTCCTACCTATATGTATAGAACAAGGTTTATCGCTCTCCAGTTTTGCTTACCACATCTCCCTATTGTTCCAAGCCAAAAACACTCTGCAGTGCAGATCATCTTGAAGTATTCAAGCAGAACTAAATAGATGAACTCTCCTTAACTTTCACAACTTATTTCTGGAGAAAACTTCTTGCTCCCTAGAGACAGTTCCTTCCATGAGGAGGAGTATCATTAGTATGACATTCCTGGCCACCCTGTACCTGACCCCTGACTCCTCCTCAGGGAAGTGCAGTGACTCAGCTAATGGGTAAGTTTAGAAGTAGAAGCATGCATAACCCAGGTGCTTCTTTCTGCTGGAAGAAGTTACCCACAGGGTCATCCTTCTCTCTGCCCTGGAGCAGCTATGCCTCTGCCTGGTTGGGTGTGTTTCGTTCTAGGATCTAGATTATTATAAAGCCCAGTTTCCTGTGGATATATGTCACATGGCCAAACTTTGCTGTACTCTTTGTCTTCCTTGCTAATAGCTCTCATAATGACAATGGATGTTATTTACTGGGCTCTCAACACCCTTAAATCATTAGAAGGAATATGTGGTCAAGGGGTTTCAAGACCTCCAGCCCATCAACTTTCTGCAGAGCAGGGGATACTGCAAAAATCAACTGCTCAAAATTCTATAGTTCTTGGAATTTACCAGAATCTTTCTGAGAGTCCTGACCCCTCTTCTGAAGCACACTATGCAACTGAGAGACATCTATGGAAAAGGAAAAGGTGAACATGGAGGCAGATTTTCTGCAGCTATCAGCAGTGGCTGGAACACAACACTCTTAGGTCAGGGTCTCTGTTGAAGAAGATGCTTCCATGGGCTTTCACCGCACCCTGTGTTACTTCCACCTCGCTTGCTAAAGAGAAAGAAAGCTGATCTGACACACCACTCCAGAAACTGGGACAGAAATGAACCCCTTCAGTCATGAAAGACTCAAGCACAGTATGTTGCTCAGCCAAGGCTCCATCAGTTGCAAGTGTCCCTCTGTTTGCGGAAAGACGGATCAGCAGGAAACAGGAGGGGAATATTTGCAAAGCAAATATACTTTAAGTCTACAAAGAGACATTGATATTTAAAGACATCCTATGATGAATTTTAAATGTCAGCATCATTGAATGTCATATCAGATTTTCATATTGTGATGTACTCCTTCGTTCTGGGATCTGACTGCATATGCCAATTTTGAATGCAGAATGTGATCTAGTTACTACCTTACAAAGCAGCCCTTAGTGATTTTAAACATCTTAACTGTTAGAAAATTGTTCCTCATATGGAATAAAATTCTTCCTCACTTAACCTTTCCTTGTCTGACTCCCTAGCACCATGTACCATGGCATCTTCCAAATTGCGGAAACAGTCATCCCCAAGCACTTCATTTTAATGTGAGGCACAAGTCCCCACCAGAGGCACAGCCCTGCAGAGGACATAAAAACAAGATACCAGCCTCATCTTTAAAATGCTATCCTTATGTCTAGTGACAGGCACAAAGAACTATAGTGGAAAGCAGAATGAATGAAAGAAAAGGAAAAACAAAAAGTGTAACAACTATAAGTAAAATGCTATAGAAACAAAGTGAAAGGAATTTAGAGTTAATCATATTTATATCTCTTCACTTTAATGTACTTAAATTTTGAATCTCTAACACATAGTTTTTCTCTTTTACCTAGCCACATAAGGACGGATAAAATTATATACTCTAAAATATGTGATAAAGGCATTTAATAATTAATTCCAGTTTGTGTTTTTAAGCAATCTTTAAGAAAATTGCTATCTAAGCCAGGTGTGGAGGCCCACTCCTACAATCCAAGCACTCTGGAAGACTGAGGTGGGAGGATCTTACATTCAAACCCAAGGCAGGCAATTGAATAACTTATAAAACCCTGTCTCAAAACCAAAAATAAAAGAGGAAGAAGCTTACTGTGAAGGCCCCGGTACAATTCCCAGTACCAAAATCAATTAATTGATTAACTGATTCATTTAAAAAGTAAATATGAAAACTGGTACTTACATCAGCACTCCAAAAAGCTATTCTAAAACTGAGTTAATACTGTCAAAACAAACTGCTGACTTTCTAAGGTGCTTGTAAACCAACAAGCTGCACCGTGCACTTCTGGGAGTGTCATAGGTGCTCACCTGCGAGTTGTCCACAGTTCAATTTCCCTTTCAAATTTTCAGATTATATTCCAGATGTAAACACAACTGAACATCCACAGAAACGTTACAGACCAGGCCATGGTCACAAAGGTGCTCAGAGAGGCCCCGCCACCTGTTCCATTAACTCAGCCCAAAGTCCTCAGTGTGAGATGGGGGGAGACGGACCCTCTTGAGAAAGTGGAGATTTTAAAAAGTAAAGAATGGAAAAGGAGAGAACAAGGTTATCTTTAGAGTGAAGAAAGCTGACAAACACTGTCTCAGCCAGGTGATCATGGTCAACACCAAGAGTAATAAGTCAAACTGAAAATATGTACCCTTGCTATGGTGTGATGACAGTGACACTTTACCTCTTTACCTCTAATAACACATAACCCCAATCTGATCACATCAAAAATATCACAAAAATTCCAACTGGGAGAAGTCTACAAAGTACTCTTTAAAACTGCTAAAGTCAGGCCAAGGTATAGCTCAGTGGTGTAACACCTGTCTGGCAAGCACAAGGTCCTGAGTTCGATTCCTGGGACCCACCCCACAATCACCCCCCTAAAAAACCTGTTAAAGTCATCAACTAAATGCAATGTGACTCATGGAACAAAAAAATATTTTTAGGTAAAAACTAAGGCGAGATGAATAAAATATGTACTTTTGTTAAAAACAAGGTACCAAAATTGCCTTACAGTAACTGTGCAGTTACCATATCATCTTCTCAACTTTTCTGTAAACCTAAATCTATTCTAAAACAAAAAAAAATTTTTTTAAAGCACAGGAAGAGCAGAAGACATGGAAAGCAGCAGCTGTCCAAGGCTCTCCACCCAGACTTTGCAGATAGGTCTGAAAACCTAACCCACTATTTGTAATATTACTTCTATAAATGTATTTTCCTGAATTTCAAACACTAATAAATTAATTCTTAGAATTCAACACCCTTGTAAATGACGGTGTTGTGTTTTACAGAGCAAATAGGATAGTGTGAAGGCCCTGGCTTCACTCCCCAGTCACACACACACACACACACATACACAGCCCTCAAGACCATGTGGAATGGCCAAATGGTCAGATTTTTATGTCCTGCTTCAGTCCATGTGTTCAAGTGCTGTTAAGAAGAAAGCAAAAAGAAGGATGGTAAGTGTGTTGAGGGGAGGATGCACAGGCAACAGCAGAACCATAGGTTCTGGTATAGTCTGTCGAGGTTTAAATCGCAGCCCCACCACTTAATTCTGTTTAACCTGGTAGAGTAATTTCTCTGTTCTTTGGGTTCTCCATTTGTTAAATGAGGAAAATGAGGTCACAGGGATAGGGTTAAATGGAAAATGCATGTAAAATACTGAGTACAGAGCCTGGCATACCCTAAGTTGTCAGGAAATGTCAAATATATGACTTCGAATTAGTACCACATACTGTATACCTTGATAAACCACTAATGCGAATATACCTTCTTCCATTTAGCGTATTGTAAATTGTAGGAGTTATTGTCCTAAAGTAAACTTTTAAAACTCCACTATTTATGTATATAGTACATTTCCCATTCCCATACTTTTACTGCTGCCCAAAATTGACCTCCATATACCATGTATAGTTAAAATCATTAGAAATATATAGTTATAGTATATAACTGAAAATGTTATATACACAGAAGTGCAAGTTTTAAAATCAAAGATGTAGGATCAAGTTCCCGCATGTCTAAAGGCTTATCCAAGTTACACAACCTCTCTGTACCTATTTTTCTGCTTGTGAAAATAGAAATATGACATATATCTCACAAAATTGTGATGTGGATTAAGTAGTAACAGTGAGATACTCAGCACACAAAAACACCCTCAGGAAATTTCCTGCACAAACACCCTCATGCATACACACCCTAACTACTGCCTTTTCTATAGACAGAGGACCAAATATTTTCTTAGGTAATCTCTGCCATCATTTTCATATTTTATGTACTATGTTTTGATCTCTTATGCTATGGTGGTTGTCAAACCAAGGTACCACACCCAAGATATACCCAAAGCCTTTCCACCTGCTACAAACCCATGGAAATTTTTAAGGGAATCAATTTCTAGATCTTCAGCTTCCATATGGACTCTTTCCTAAAATTAACCTGAGACCTGTTTGTCATGGTTCTCCTTTCTACCTCTTTTTTCACAATCTTTGAAAGAAAGGGTCTTTACAAAAGACATTAAAAAATGTAAAATTCTCTAGAGTACCAAAATAGATAATTCAGTCTTTCTTTCATTTAGGTTCCATAAATATACCCAGATTTCTCATTAAGAAATATATTTCTAACATATACTTTTTAAATTTAGTAATGGCTTACCAAATTTACTTTTTAAATATATTTGTATTATTTTTATCAATTATGTTCTAGTAATTGCAACAGCAACATAATCCAGAAGAGAAAAATTAATATTTAGAGCTTCATAGCCAAAGGAAATTAAGAAAAAATATTTCATTTATATATATGTATATATATATATACACTCGCATACTGCAGAAAAGTATTACAGAGAGAGCAGAGGAAGCTCTCAAGAGCAGCGGGATAACATTCTGTGGGGGAAGTGGAATGAAAATAAAATTCAAAGACGAAAAGGAATGATGTAAAATTTCTCAATGTTAAGAGCTCTATTTTAAAATGAATGATTGTGGACATTATATCACTACATTGTTTATATAATATTGAACAAATTTCACAGGGTGATTACAAACGTCAACATTTACAATAAGCCAGACATTACACCTTTGGCCACTATCTAAATTTATGAAGCAAAGCTTAAATAACTATTTTTGAAGCCGCGGATCGGAGAAGAGTATAACCTCAAGGTGAAACCTCGAGTATCATTTAGGTGTTCTTCCTAAAATGGAACTAAAACCCGAGTAGTTTCAGTGGCAAATAACAGGACCACAACAAAATCTCTCTTCTTCCACCACTATGACCTTTCCCTACCGAAGGGCGCACGAACACTCCCGCCCACCTGTC
>RJWT010036939.1:0-13154 GCA_004365215.1 Cuniculus paca | reverse complement strand
CCTAATGAACATCAATACAAAAATCCTCAATAAAATACTGGCAAACAGAATGCAGCAAGTCATCAAGAACATTATACACCACAACCAAGTGGGATTCATTCCAGAAATGCAAAGATGGTTCAACATGCACAAATCAATAATTGTAATACACCATATCAATAGAGCCAAAGGCAAGAACCACATGGTCATTTCAATAGATGCAGAAAAACTTTTGATAAAGTCCAACACTCATTCATGATAAGAACCCTACAGAAAATTGAAACAGATGGATTTTACCTTGATCTGATAAAGGCCATCTATGACAAACCAACAGCCAGTATCACATCCAATGGTCAAAAACTGAAAGCTTTCACTCTAAAATTGGGAACAAGACAAGGATGTCCACTATCACTGCTCCTATTCAATATAGTGCTGGAAACATTAGCCAGAGCAATTACAAAAAAGAGAGAAATAAAAGAAATAAGGCTAGGAAAGGAAGAAGTTAAATTATCACTGTTTGTAGATGACATGATGTTCTATGTAGAAGGCCCTCAAAACACCATTGAAAGATTTCTGAATGTCATAACCAAATTCAGTAATGTGGTTGGATACAAAGTCAATAGTCAGAAATCAATAGCATTCCTGCACACAAACAGCAAACTCTCTGAGAGATGAATATGAGAAATCACACCCTTTACAATAGCATCCAAAAAATGAAATACTTAGGAATCAACCTAATAAAGGAAGCAAAAGATCTATTCAATGAAAATTACAGTACTCTGAAAAAAGGAATTGAAGAGGATCTCAGAAAATGGAAAGACATTCCTTGTTCATAGATAGGAAGAACAAACATTGTGAAAATGGCCATTCTCCCAAAATTATTCTACAGATTTAATGGAATTCCCATCAAAATACCACTAGCATACCTCACAGATGTAGAGAAATCATTCTTAACATTCATCTGGAACCAGAAGAGACCTAGAATACCAAAGGGAATTCTGGGCAGCCAGGGCAGGGCAGGAGGCATCACAATCCCAGACTTGAAATTATACTATAAAACTACTGTAATAAAATCAGCATGGTACTGGAATCAAGACAGACCTGAGGATCAATGGAATAGATTAGAAGATATAACCCCAACTACAAACACACTCAGCCACCTTATATTTGACAAAGGGGCCAAACATGCTCACTGGAAGAAAGATAGCCTCTTTAATAAATGGTGCTGGAAAAACTGGCTTTCCAAATGTGAAAAACTAAAACTAGACCCAAGCCTATCACCATGCACTAAGCTAAAGTCAAAGTGGATCAACAATCTAAATATTAAAACAGAAACACTAAATCCGCTGGAAAACAAAGTAGGTTGAAATCTTGAAGACATAGGGGTAGGTGGAGAATTCATGAACAAAAGTCAAACTGCATGGGAAACACTTCCCAGAATCAACAATTGGTATCTTGTCTTGTTAAAAAGTTTTTGCATGTCAAAAGAAATCTCCAACAGAGTGAAAAGAAAACGCACGAATTGGGAAAAAAATCTTAATCAACTGTCCTTTAGACAAAGTTTTTCTATCCAGAACATATAAAGAATTAAAAAATATCAGGCCCTCGAAATTCAAAGACCCAATCCAACAATGGGCATCTGAGATGAAAACACACTTGTCAGATGAAGAAATATGAATGGCAAATAAAAACATGAAAAAATGTTCAGCATCATTGTTCATTAGAGAAATGCAAATTAAAACAACTCTGAGATTTCATCTCACTCCAGAAAGAATGGCCAGGAGCAAGAAAAGCAACAACAACAAATGCTGGAGAGGCTGTGGGTAGAAAGGAACTCTTCTCCACTGTTGAGGGGAGTGTAGACTGGTGCAGTCACTGTGGAAATCAGTCTGGAGGTTTCTCAAGAAGCTAGGATTGGAAGTCCCATTGACCCAGCTATTCTGCTTCTGGTCATATTCCCATAAGAAGTGAAATCATCATACCACAGTGATATAAGTCCACTCATGTTTATAGCAGCACAATTTGTAATAGCCAAATCTTGGAAACAACCAAAATGTCCATCGATTGAGGAATGAATAAAAAAGATGTGGTACTTTTCTATAATGAAGTACTATTAACTATAAAGAAGGATCACATTGAGGCTTTTATAGGTAAATGGATGCAACTTGTGACCATACTCCTAAGTGAAATAAACCTAACTCACATGTGTAAACACTACATCATCTACCTAGTGTAAGAAACTGAAAGACAATAAAATGCAAAATCCCTGAGAAATACGGGGGAAAGGTTCTGAAGTCCAGTAATGCTTTTATTCTTTGATTTGATTGGTTTAAGTCTGTTTTTTACTATTTGATTATGATATGTGAGAAGACATGAACAGTTTTTTTCAATGAAACAAAGGACATTAAGGTAGCCATTATTGATTTCTTATTGTCTGATTCGAAGGCCTGTAATGCTTTCACTCTTTTTTTAAAAAATCTAGTTTTATAGTATTTTGTTTTGTTTGAGTTTATTGTGTGTGAATGTATGAACAACCATTTCAAAGAAAACAAGAGACATTAGGGTAGCCATTGTTAATCTCCTGTTGTTATGTTTTGAAGACCTGTATTGCTTGCAGTGCTCTGTTCTGAAATGCTGTGTTGTGTTTGACTCTATTCTGTTTTGTTTTGTTTTGTTTTGTTCTATTATCTTAAAATATAAAAAAACTTCAATTCTCTTCAGTCTTCTTTAGTTTTATTTTATTATATATCTGGTGAGTTCTGATACACATTTATGTTACTGCATAGTTTTATTAAGGATTTTCTAATTTTCTCCAGTTTGTCCTAGTGTTACAGTTTGTATATAGATGGCCCCCCCCAATCCTCATGTAGTCATGGAAGTGGCTGAATCTAGCATTTGTGATTGACTCATTGTCTACCACTGGGATTGGCAGTGTGAGCTCTGCACTCCCCCAGGGGTGGAGCCAACATACAATGTAAGGTCAAAATGGGGGCATGTTTTTCCCTCTTTGGCATGGTTTGCTCTTGCCACTTGCAGCTGCTATGAACAGCTGCCCCTCAGCCATGCCACCTTGCCTTGGAACTAGCTGAGTATGGACTGAAACCCCCAGAGCGGTAAGCTAAATAAACCTTTCCTTGCTTCATTTTGGGTGTCAGGTGTTTGTCTCAGCAATGAGAGAAAAGTAACCAAAACTCCTAGTAAAGAGTAAGTATACTACAAAGCCACAATATCTCTATGAAAAGGATAACTTTATCTCTTACCCCTCAGAGATAAATACTTGGAACTCTCCAGAACAGACAAAAATAATTTATAAGCAAAAAAATCTGACTAGGTAGCATTTCACTTTGAAGATTGAGGATGCATGTAAGAGTCACACAGTTGAGACTAAACCCATCTTCACTGTTTACATTCTAGCATATGTGATCATAGGGAAATTATGTATAACATTTCTTATATCTTTTTTTGTTGAAAAACTTTTTATTTTGAAGAGAATAAAACAAATACAAAATAAAACAAAATGTTCAATCAAAACAAAACAAAGAATGTGATACAAGACTTAAAAAAAAATAAAAATAAACCAACAATGGTTGACATGTTGCCCCTTGCTATCTTCAAGGTAACTTCTCATACCATCAGGCATATTAAAGTCAAACACAACAAAACAGAATAAAACCAATCAAAACACAACAATGAAGGCAATAGAGAACTTCAAAGCAAGGCAGTTGAAATACCACAGTGGCTACTGTAATGCATCTTTTTATCTTCAAAGTAGCTGTTTATATCATCAGACATAATAAAAACAAGCAAAACAAAGTGGAATAGTCAATCAAAACAAAACAATGAACATGAAACAAGACCTCATAACAAGATTAAAGGAAATCAATAATGGATACCATAATGCCTCTTGTTATCTTCAGAATAACTGCCCATGCCCTCAAGTATAATACAATCAAATAAAACAGAATGGAATAAAATCAATCAAAAGAAAACAATGAAAGAAATACAGGACTTCAAACAAGACTGTTGGAATACAACAGAGGCTACCATGAAGCATCTTATCTTCAAAGTAGCTGCTTACACCATCACACATAGCAAAATCAAACAAAGCAAAATAGAGTAAAATCAATGAAAAGAAAATAAGTAAAGCAATAAAGGCTTTGGAACAAGATAATAGGAAATCAATAATGACTGCTATAATCCATTTTGTTATTTTTGCAATAGCTGTCCATGCCATCAAATATAATAAAATCAAACATAACTAAACAATAAAATCAAGCTAAACAGAACCATGAGAACAATACAGGGCTTCAAAACAGAATTATAGATTGACAATGGCCATTGCCTTCCCCCTGGAGACATCTCCTCCCCTTTCACCCTCACAACCTCCATTTTGTATTTTGGATCCCACAAATTTCCCCAGTTTCTTATACTAGAGAGACAATACAATGTTCACCCATGTGACTCTGAACCTTTTCAGCCATGAACATGCTCTCAAGTTGTATCCATTTACCTACAAGAGTCTCAAGGTTATCTTTCTTTATGGTTGAGTAGCTTTCCATTGTATAGAAATGCCATATCTTTCCTTTCCATTCTGCAGCAGATGGGCAAGCTACCCCTACTGTTTTTTTCCGGTTCCCTGTCACATAGAGCATTATTTTCTCTCCTTTGACTTTTAATCTATGAACTCCCTTTCAAGTTAAATATGTTTGCTGGATAAACATATTGATGGATCTTGTCTCCTGATTCACTCTACCTGTGTTTCTTTTTATTGGCAAATTGAAGCCGTCTACATTAATGGTTATGGCCAACATGCACTGGCTCATCTCTGCCATGCTATTTTCCTGCCATGGGCTGTGTACTTTTCCCCTCCATTCTATTGTCTGTCCTGCTTGGTGATCCCCTCCTGCCAATCTTCCTGGAATCATGGTCTTTGTCATCTCTTTCTAAAATGTCCTTCAGTATTCTTTGTAGGGTTGGTTTGGCAGTCATGAATTCCTTTAGCTGTTCTTTGTCATGGAAGTATCTTGCTTCTCCATTAATTTTGAAAGATAGCTTTGCAGGATACATCAATCTGGGTTGGAAGTTGTTTTCTTTCAGGACTTGCAATATTTCACTCCAAGCTCTTCTTGACTTGATGGTTTGTGTTGAGAAGTCTGTTGTGAGTCTGATGGGTTTTCCTTTATAGGTGAACTGTTTCTTTTCTTGAACAGCTTTTAATATTCTGTTCTTGTGTTGAATTTCTGGGATCTTAATTATTATATGTCTGAGTGTAGATTTATTTTGGTTATGGCTAGCTGGAATTCTATATGCCTCACTTATCTGAATAGCATGTCTTTCTCCCATGTTTGGGAAGTTTTCTGCTATTACTTCTGTAAACAGAATTTTTATCTTTTGTTGTTGACCCGTGCTTCTTCATTGATACCTATCACTTGTAAATTATTTCACTTTGCATCATCTTGTAGTCTTTGAATTGTTATTTCCTGGTTCCTCATTATTTTTAAGAGGTCTTTCCTTTCCCGATCGCAAGCTGCACACCTGTCTTCAAGGTCTGAAAGTCTGTCTTCAGTTTCTTTCAAGAGATTTTGCCAGCTTTAAATGCAGATTTTAATTTCCTGGATATCTCTTTGAAACTGTTTCATGCATTCAAAATCTCTCTTATATTGTTCATTCACGCTTTCCCTCATTTTCCTTTGCTCCTCTATTTTTTTAAATCTATGTCTTCTTTAGAGAAGCATAGCAATTCTTTTATTAGGTTTTTCATTTCTACTTTTACCTGAGGTAGTATTTCTGTTCTAATTTCTTTTATAGCCTCATGGAGTTGTCTCTTTACTTCAGTTGCCATCACTGCAGAAACTTCAAGTGTGCAACTCCCAATCTCTTCCACGTTTTCATCTCCTGTACTTGCTCTGCTTGGATTGGAGTCCAGGGACTGCCTTTTGTTTCTTAGGCTTGACATTTTCCTGGGTTCTTCCAAACAAGCAGGTAGTGGGGTTTTGGGAACCTCCCATGTTGGCTACAATTTCTCTGGACCGTGACTGTTTGGCTTTCCTGGTCAGTACTGGCTACAGGTAGCCAATGGTGGCCACTGGGTGCTCTGGTGCAGGGCATGCTTCTGTTTTTCCCAGCCCTTGCTGGTTACCTGGGGAGGAGGCATTCTGAGGGTTGCTGGAATGCATGTGGAGCAGGGCCTGCCTCTGCCTTCCCTCTAAGCTGGTTACCGGCAAGCAGCATCTCCCCTCAGAGATGTTAAAAATGTCCTGGGCTGATGGTGGAATTGGTGCAGGTCCCTACCAGGTTGCTTGCAAGGTCCCAAGCTGCATGGCTAGGTGAAATTCGCTGTGTGCACCTTCAGCTCATGCCAGGCCCAGAGCTGCAGCTGCTACACTGCTCAGGGGTGACTGGGTGGAGCCCAGGCAGGATCCCAGGGACACTCCAAAGGTCCTGGGCTGATGGTGGAATTGGCACAGCCTGCTGGTGAGGTCCCAATATGCACAGCTAGGTGAAATTTGCTGTGCGTGCTTTCAGTTCACACCTTCAACTTGTGCCAGGCCCAGAGCTTCAGCTGCTATGCTGCTTCGAGGTGGCTGGGTGGAGCCTGGGCAGGACCCCAGGGACATTAAAAATGTCCTGGGCTGATGGTGGAATTGCACAGGTCCCTACCAGTCTGCTCGAGAGGTCCCAAGCTGCATAGCTAAGTGAAATTCGCTGTGCACCACATTTCTTGTATCTTTCTTTAGACCAAAATTTGCACCTTTCACATGAGACTGGTTATTGATAACACCTGTGAGCTCCATGACTCAACTTCCAGTGCACAAAATGGGTTTGTCAAATGGAAAGAATGGTTTATACTATAAATTTTGAATTTCAGAAGCTACCTGTGTTTTCCTTCTTGCTTTTTATTTGCTTCTCTAAATAGACCACTCAAATAGGCTTAATTTCTCTCTTCTCGGCCAAACATTTTTCAAAGCAATTTGAATTCCTTTATTTTTTTTACATCTATTGGACAATATACATTTTAATGGAGCACCATGGAATATTTTGACACAAAAATACATTTTATAATGTTTACATGGAGGGAAACATATATTTCCAAAAACATTTATCATGTCTTTATGATGAAAACATTCAAAAATCCTTTTTCTGGTTTTTTTGAAATGTATAATATATTATAAGTATCTATAGACAACCTATTGTGTGTAGTAGAACACCTCAACTTTTTATTCCTATCATCTGTAATTGTGCTTGATTTACTTCATTTACAATAACACTTTCCAATTCCATTTATTTTGTCACAAATGACAGGCTTTCATTCTTTTTATGGCTCAATAATATTCCATTGTGTATAGATATGATTTCTTATTTATCCACTCATCACTAGATAGACACTTATATTTCATCTTGGAAATCTGACATATGATATATGTTAGTGTAGACTTGGTTGAGTTAGGTACAACTGGTGACCTTGGACCTTCCTGAGCCAGGGTATTTGTATCTTTCTCTGGGTTTGGAAAGTTTTCTGTTTTTTATCTCTTTAAATGATCTTTTCTCCCTTAGCATTTCCACAACTCCATCAGACTCCAATATCTTGAATATTTCTGCTATAATGCTTTTCCAAATTCTCATAATTTTTCTTTCTCCTCTTCATTCTTTTTTCTTTCTGGTTGTATTCTTCAAGTTCATTAATTCTCTCTTCTGTTTCATTTATTTCATTATGGATACTTGTTATTACATTTTTAATTTCCTTAGTGTGTTTCTCAGCTCAAAGACTTCTCTTTAACTTTTACATCTCTCTGCAAAGTGTTCCTGATAGAATATTGAATTGTTTCCTTGATTTCCTTAAAACACATATTTTGAATTTGCCATCCAAGATTGGTTCATACTTTTTCTCATCTGTTCAGTTATTTTTCTGTTGGCTGAGGTTTAATGCTTACTGGCATGTGCTATAGTCTGTGCATTGATTCCACACCTTGTAATGTATCTTTGTGCCTCTCCAGGAATTCTAAGCAGGCTTTTTTCTCCGCACTTATTGTCCCTTCCACATTTGAACACTAGATGGTACTCTTAAGTCAGATTTGTTGTGAGGTTGTTGGTCTGTTGTCAGTGCTCTGAAGGGTGATGATCTAAGCCCAGGTTTGTCCCAAATTTGTAATTGGTGCTGTTCAACATGAACTGGGAGAGTACTTAGCCCAGATTTACTTCAGACTACAACCTTGTATCACACTCTGAGCCTATGGCTCCCTGAGATCAGTGCAGCCTTGGATAGAAGCAGGGCCCATATACTCTTCTGTGTTACCTTTTGCTGAGGTAGACACATAGCCCAAGAGGCCTACAAGTCACCAGTGATGCTGAATGGACTAGGGTTGTTTCTTTCAGCCTGGCACCTGGATTGGGATCTGGGTTTTTCCAGAAGCTCTGCCATCAGGTAGGCCTAGAGACGGTGGTCATTAGGATCTGCCCAGTGTTCATTTTCACCAATGCGGCACTGAGTTCTGGAGCAAAATCCTTTGCTTATTACCCTGTCCTGCCCTCAGCAAATGGAATCAAAATCCATTCATGCTGCTGTTGGTGAAGTTAGTCCCTTATCTGCCAAAGCTAAACCTAAGCTGGGTCACACCAGATTCTCAAGCTTCAAGGACCTACACAGACTCAGGGCCCACTGCAGCTGGTGGCAATGTAGGCTGGAACGTGGTAGAAAATAATCCAATTATATAAAATAATAACTTTAAACGTGAAAGACCTAGATCGGTGATGGTGAACCCTTTAGTGACAAGTGCCCAAACCTCAACTTTATTTATCACAAAGTGCCGACACTGCAATTAAACCTGAATACCATGGTTTTAGTTTAGAAAAGACTAAATCATACATTAGCATCTCCTGTCTTAAAAGAAAAAAAAATAACGATTATGCTACAGGTTTGCCACCACCAGTGGCCTAGACACACCAATTAAATGCTAGGAACTGTAACCGTGAATAAAAGCTAATACCCAATTATAAATTATCTAGAAGAATCAGAAATGGTTCTGATTCTCTACTACCTCTGCAAGAAAGTAGAAACAGAAGGAAGACTTTTTAACTGATTTCATGAGGCCAACACAACTCTAAGGAAAGCTATTTCTCATGGACATAAATGTGAAAATTCTCAACAAAATATTAGCAAATCAAATTTTACAATATATAAAAAGGATTTTACAGCATGATCAAGTAAGATTTATTCCAGATACAAAGCTAGTTCAACACCCAAAAATGTAATTCATTGTATCAACTGCTAAAGAGGAAAACTTATATGATCTTATCATCGAATGATACGGACAAATTCTTGACAAAATCCAACACCCATAATGGTAAAAAAAGCTCAGCAAACTAGGAAGAGAGGGGAATTTTCTCGTGTAGATTAAGAAGATCTACATAACCCTGCAGTCAAGAATGTAATTAATGCAGACAAATTGGACACTTTTCCTCTAAAATTAGGAACAATACAGATGTGAAATAGAAATAAAATCTATACAGATTATGAAAGAACAAATGAAATAAAACTTTTTCCAGATGACATGATTGTTTATGTAGAGTTAATCCCAGAGTTAATATTAGAAATTTTGAAACAAATAGTAATGGTTCTTCGGCAAAGGAGCAAAGGCACTTTCAGTAGAGAAAGGACAATCATTTCGATAGTGTTGGAACAATTGGATATCTGTATTTTTAAAAAATGAATTGAAGTCCGGACTTTACACCTTTTACAAATACTAATACAAAATATATCACAAAATGTACTGTCAAATTCAAAACTAAAATTTCTGCAGGATAACATGGGACAACTTGGATTTGAATAACCCATGTTGTAATGGATTACAGTTAAGAGTTGTAAACTGTGTAAACTCAGTGCTTAGCTTAATATAGATACAAAAGTCTACACACACACACACACACACACATGCATGCATACACACAGGTTAACACACACACATATTTTCTTTTCCAGTTGAGAGGGCCTAAAAGAAATGATACCTCATTAGTAATGACCCCACTTAGTCCTAGCTCTTGTTTTCTAATATATTCTCCAATTAGGGACACTTGAAGAATTTTTTGGTTCTAGGACTGGGGCAGGAAATTTACAAGATCATCCTGGAACATATTGTAGTACCAGTTGTTAAGTAAATGCTCAGGACAAATAAAAACAAAATAAAATAGCACAGAAAACACAAAAATTAAAATAAAATTAAAAATAAATACTGGTAGAAATATGCCAAAGCACATGAAAACCAACTGAATGAGCTCTCAATGGCTAAAACTGGAATAATTTAAGGGGCAAAAATAAGTGAAGTATTGAGTTACAGTTCTAAGGACAAAATAAATATCCATGAGTTTGCACTGATTTAAAGAAATGATTAAATGAGTAAATAAATAAATAGGAAGATGTGCAGATTATGGCACACAGACCTGCAATTCTGGCACTCTGTGATGCTGAGGTGGGAAGACAACAAGTTCAAGTCCAACCTGGGAAACTTAGCAACTTAGCAAGACCCTATCTCCAAATTAAAAAAAAAAAATTGAAAGGGATTGGGGATGGATATAGCTGAAGGTGAAAGTCCTGAGCTACATCACCAGTACTGAAAAAAAAGGAATAATAATAATGGAAGAAATTCCAAATTTATGTTGATATTTCAATGTCAGTGATGGGGAGCTCTGCTCCTCTCTTTTGGTTTGTGACCTTTGGGTAGTGACTTCCTTTCTGATACAGCATAGAAAGGGGTAGGGTATTAAGGAGAGGAACATTACCATGGAGAAACCTGACACACACTGCCTTAGCCAAGTGGCCAAGGTTACAATCAACGTGGTGATTCATGATTGATTGTGCTGCATATATTTTATAAGACATGATGAAAATGGTACTTTACCCCTGAAGTCTTCTTTCTAAAAATCAATATCCTAGCCTGATTATGAGAAAAAACCATCAGAAAAAACAAGTTGAGGAATATTCGGCAAAATTTCAAACTGGTACCCCTCAAAAATGTCCAGGTCATCAAAAACAATGAAACTCTGAAAAACTGTTACAGTCACAAAGCCTTAGGATAAATAAGAACTAAATATAATGTGACATCCTGGGTGAGACACTGAAATAGCATAAGAACATTAGGTAAAAACTAAAGAGTTTTGAACAAATTATGAACTTTAGTTAATAAAGTGTCAACATTGTTTTGTTAATTATAACAAAGGTACCACGTTAATGTTCGATGATAACAATAAGGAAAACTGGGCATGTAGTGTACGGGAATTCTCTGTATTAGCTTCTCAACTTTTCTAGAAATCCAAAACTATTCTAAAAAATAGTCCATTAAAACACAACAACTACCTAAGTCTTCAAAGAAAGTTTGTAGACATTCTGGCTGCTTCTGATTATTTTTCCCCTCTGACCCCTATTTTCCTTACCCAGTACTACCCAAGCTTATTGTTAGGACTTCAGCCTACTTTCTCATGATTAAGTAATGAGAACAAACGAGAAAGGCTTATTCAAGGAGTCCTGTGACTCAACAGGAATTTTAAGAATACCTTGTGATGGGTGGACCCACAGGGTGTGTGGAGATGGTGAGCAAGAGAGACCAACTGGAAGCCTATTGCAATAGTTCAGGGGAGAAATAACCTCAGGCTGAGCTTAGGAGGTATTGATAAGGGAAGCATGGAATTGATCCTAGTATCATTACTCAGAAGAGAAAAATGTGGTGAGTGTTGTGTGGGGTTGGGTGGATAGTAAGCAACTCTAAGTGCCATTTAAATCTATTAAGTTTGAATGTCTGTGGACACTTTAATAGGTATGTCTGTGATATATCTTCCTGCCTGTGGTAGAATAGCTTTGAGTAAACTGAGAAAACCTCCCCAAGATGATATGGCTAGATTGCTAGATGATTTAAAGGCAAGCAATTTGAATAGTTCAAGACAGGGTTTGTCCCAGGAAGAAGAGAGCTCCGAACCTAGATGAGACTGATGGCAATGGAAGATACAGAAATATCAAGGAGCCAGCATTCAGGATGGGGGAAACAGCTGCAATCACTCCTAAACTATAGATCTCTATTTCTGCAGCCTGCTCAGAAATAGGAAGCCTATTTTTGGCTTCCATAGTCCCTGTTCACCCAACATTTACTTTCCTTAATCATGTTGTCATTTTTCCGTAACAGACCAGCCCTGGAGTGTCACTTTTCCTCACTTTCCCCAATTCTGCTTCTGTTGCTTTTCTGGTCTTCTTCAACCCAGTAGGCAATCCATAAGGTTCTTGAAACTCATGGAAAAAAATTATAGGAAAGCCCCTGGAAGGAGACTGTGGGAATGATTTCAAAGTCCCCAAAACCCCCTTGTATTCACCCAATTCCCTCCCCCACGTGAAGAGTCGAATTGTGATGGAAAGTGTGGGGGCCGAGTTCTGGTATGGGCTATGACTAGGATCTATATAGGTTGTACGAGACAGTGTCAGACGGAGATGGATATATTGCTGACCAGAATAACCTTTCCTCTCTTCATGGCTGGCAAGTGTTACTTTCAGGTGCATATGTGAATTTGTTTTTGTTTTTGTTTAGAATTTGCCTCTTTTTCAGAAGCTGTTGCACATGTTGAATAATTTGGGCAGTAAAACCAAAGGTCAAGATGTTTGTCCTCCTTGAGGAATTAATCAAGAGAGTCAGCTGCAGCCAATAGCCCGAGAGACAGAGAAGAAAAAAGTACAGGATCTCAGGATTTCCAGGATTTATTATGTATTATTGTACCATTTCACAGATGTAGCCTCAACATTAGAGTGAAGTCAGAGTTGCTACAGTAAAAATAGTCTCAGGCAGAGGCTCTGATCACCTAGGGTTGGAATTGGGCTCCTTTGGGGTGGGTGTTGGATCATAACATCCTCTTTCCTAACGCCATCAAAGAGACATGCAGAGGGCCAAAGTCAGGCAGATTCACAGATGAAGGGAACATTCAGGGGAAAGTTGGGCCAGCAACTCTCTCTTTCCTTGTGTGCGATGGTCTGAGGGATACTAGGGTTGGTTACTTAATTTTGAATGGCCACTGCATCTCCTGCTGCTACTACTGTTTCCTGGTGGGGACCAAGACTTCCCTCCTTCACTGAGTCTCTTGGACCTGCCCAAGAGTTAGGCAGGAGCAGGTTGCTCCAGATATTTCTCCTGCTGCTCCTGGTGCTC
>RJWT010036938.1:0-13154 GCA_004365215.1 Cuniculus paca | reverse complement strand
TTCTGATGGGCTTTCCTTTATAGGTAATCTGCTTCTTTTCTCTTACATCTTTTCATATTCTGTTCTTATGTTGAATTTGTGGAATGCTGATAATTATAAGTCTGGGTGTTGATTTATTTTGTTTATGGCTAGTTTGAGTTCTATATGCTTCACTTATGTGTATGTCAGTTTCCTTTCCCATGTTTGGGAAATTTTGAGCTATTACTTCTTTAAATAGTGTTTTCAACAGTGAACATTATGGTAGCCACTGTTGGTTTCTTGTTTTCTGACTTGAAGGCCTGTAATGCCTTTACTGTTTTGTTTTATCTGGTTTCATACTATTTTGTTTTGAGTTTATTGTCTGTAAATGTATGAACAACCATTTCTAAGAAGGCAAGAGACACTGGGGTAACCATTGTTAATCTCCTGTTGTTATGTTTTGAAGACTTGTATTGCTTGCGGTGTTCTGTTCTGAAATGCCATATTGTGTTTTACTTTATTCTGTTTTGTTTTGCTGTTTTTTGTTCTATTTTCTTTAAAATAAAGAAAAGTGTTTTCATATCATTTGTTTTCTGCTTCTTTTTCATTTACACCTATCAGTCTTATATTGTTTTTCTTTGTGTCATCTTGCAACTTCTGAATTGCTATTTCCTGATTCCTTGTTATTTTTTAAAAATATTTCCTTTCTCACTAGCTGCAATCTTTTCTTCGAGGTCTGAAAGTCTATTTTCACATTCATTGAGGCAGCTTTGCCAGCTTTTGATGGTATTTTTGATTTCCTGGAAATCTGTTTGAATCTATTTCATGCATTCTAATTCTTTCTTGTATTCTTTATTCAAGGTTTCTATCCTTTTGCAGTGTTCCTCTATTTTTTCAACTATATCTTCTTTCAATGTGGTTAGCATTTCTTTCATTCCATTTATCATCTGTTGTTTTACCTGGGAAATTATTTCTAATCTCAGTTCCTTTATAGTTTCATGGAATTGTTTCTTTACTTCAGTTGCTATCATTTCAGAAGTTATAAGTGTGTGACTTATATTTTCTTCTATGTCTGTGTCTCTTTGGCCTTTTTGGGAAGGAGTGGAGGTGCAAGATTGCATTTTGCTCTTTTGTTTTGTTATTTTCCTGTATTCCACTGTGGTAGGTGCATCCAACATGCTCAGTTGAACCTCCAAGGCTAGGTGAAATTCATAGTGCATGCCTTCAGCTCCAGCCAATACTACCACTGTCACTGCACTGTTGCTCTGTGATGTCTGGGCACAGCCCAGACAGAACCCCAGGGATGCTCCAAATGAACAAGGGTGATGGCTATTATCAAGAAATCAACCAATAATAAATGCTGATGGGACTGGGGGGAAAATTGGAGTCCTTCACCACTGTTGGTGAGAGTGTAGACTGGTAGAACCACTGTGGAAATCAGTGTGATTTCTCAAAAAACTAGGACCAGAGGTTCCATTTGATCCAGCCATTCCCCATCTGGCTATCATCTTGAAAGTATTAAAAGCATCACACCACAGCAATATATGCACACTCATGTTTATAGCAGCAATTTCTAATAGCCAAACCTTAGAAACAACTCAAATGCCCATCAACCAAGGAATGGATAAAAGATGTGGGTTTTTTATACAATGGAGTACTACTCTGCCATAAAGGATACACTCAAGTCATTTCTAGGAAAATGGAAGTACCTTGAAACTATACTCTTTAAGTGGAATAAATTGGATACACATGTGCAAAAACCCCATTGTTTCTCTATTGTGAGAAACTGAAAGTATAAATAAGGACCAAAATGTATACTAGGTACTGTGAAATTGGAAAAAAAATGTTCAAATCGAGAGGGGAAGGGCTGCCCCTTCACTTTTCTTGTCTTTTTGTTGTTTTGTTTTCTAAAAAACTGGGGGGAAATCCAGCCACAGAAAACTAATCCCTTCCCCCAAGTGCAGAGACAAAGATCAGACCCAAAACCAGCACAAATCTACCTGCAATCTTGGCAAGAATTCACATTTCTGAGATATGACTTGGATAGACACTAGAGGAGTTTCTCTATTTTCATTTTTCTCTGTCTGACTGGTTTCCCTCTTAGTAATAGGCTGGATTAGTATTTTTTTGTGTGTGGCACTGGGGATTGAACTCATGATCTTGCGCATGCCAGGCAGGCACTTAGGTTGCTGAGCTAGATCCCTGGCCCTTGTGTTTTTGAGACAGGGTCTCACTATGCCATTCAGGCTGGCCTTGATCTCACTTTGTAGTCCAGGCTGGTCTTGAATTCACAACAATCTGCTTGTCTCAGCCTCCCAAGTGCTGGGATTACAGGCATGGGCCACCACACCCAGCTGGATTAGTATTTTGTCTTCTTTTATTTTTGTTTGTTTGTTTTTGTTGTTTCTTTTTATTTTCCCTTTCTTTTCTCTTTTCCTCTATTCTGTTTTGCACATTTTGCTTTTCTTTCTGTACATTGTTTTATTAGTGTGAGGATATTTTTGTTTACTGTTTTTATTCTTTTCCTTTTTCTTTACTTCCTTTTCTCTCTTGTTCACAATTTAGATCTCTAACCTTTGTTTATTCTACCCATTCTTTTCCTCTCTTTCATCAACTGTCTTGCTTGACTTTACAATACTTTCATGTGAGTAAACATTGTCTCTTCTCTTTCTGGTTCACTTCAAAACTTCTAGGCCAGAGAGGAGCTAAAGATGGTAGAACAGTAAGCAGCAGAGTAAACAGTCTCTCTGAGAGAAACAGTTCAGATGCTGGAATATAACATCATGGAGAGGACAAGAAGGAAGGAATTGGGTCCCCTGAACCAAGGAAGAATCTAAAATATGAATTGAAGCCCACAAAGAGAATAAAAAGAATTTAAATGAAGAAGAAGGTGGTGGCTGGCAGCACCTCAGCCTGGAGCCAGATTCACCCTGCCAGAAGACCTGCTGAGCCTGGAGACATGCACGGTCATGGTTGCAGTCATGGTCACAGCTGTGGTTGACCCCAGAGGTCTCTGCGGAGAGGTGCGGGAGTGAAGGAGAGTGGCAGATGCAAAGATCTGCACTGGCTGTTGGTGAGTGCTTGGAATTCCACCCCACCCTGACCCCACAGGAAAGAGTGATCGGCTGGGCTCCATCTTGGAGTCAGGCAGGTTATGCCCGCCCGGGGCCAAGACTACTAACTACTTCTGGCATCAGCACCAGGTTGTGGATGGACCCACGGAAGTTGCTTGAAATGAAGCCAGAAAAACCAGTCATTTGGGAGCTCCAGGTTGTGGGCAGACCCATGGAAGATGATTGGTTGGAGATTGGCTCCCATGCATGTTTCAGACAATACCGCTAAACAGCTTAGATTCACAGGGCCTGACCAGGTCTGCTCCCATGCAAACCCTGGGTGGCTTAGTCCCCAGTTCAGTGCAGAGACACAGGCACCTAACATCAGATACACGTAGCCAGCACTGGCTAGAAAAGACAAACAGCCTAGCTTTGGAGAAGTTGTGGCCAGTGCTGGGGTGCCTGAGACCACACTACCCAGGGGTGAAAGAAATCAAGAATATGCCAAGATGAAGAGGGAGAGGGCAATCTCTGGCATCCAACCCAAGCAGCGCAACTCCACAAAAGGAAAACATGGAGATCAAGAAATGCACACCTGAAATCTCTGAAATGCTGTCAACTGAAGTTAAGAAACAACTTCAGGAAGCTATAAGAGAAATTAGAACAGAAATTCTATCCCAGCTAAAAGAAGAAATGAAAACCATAATAAAAGAAATACTAAACATCTCTAAAGAAGACACAGATAAAAAAATAGAGGAGCACAAGAAAATGAGGGAAACCATGAATGAACAGCATAAGAGATTTAGAATGTATGAAACAGATTCAAAGAGATATCCAGATAAGTAAACATTCATTCGATAGCTGGCATGTTGACATGAAGGAAACTAAAGAAAGACTTTCAAAGCTTGAAGACAGGCTTGCAGCCTATGATCGTGAAAGGAAAGATCTCTTAAAAATAGCAAGGTCTCAGGAAGTAACAATTCAACAGCTGGTGGACAACTCAAAGATGCATAATTTAAGAATTAAAAATGTGAGTGAAGAAGCAGGTGTCAAGACAAGTGACATCAGGACCTTATTTACAGATATAATTTATCAAAACATCCCAAGCATAAAAAAAGAATACGACATTCAAATAAGTGAGGCATATAGAACTTCAGTTAGCTATAACCAAAACAAATCTCCACCCAGATATATAATAATCAAGATCCCAGAAATTCAACTCAAGAACAGAATATTAAAAGCTGTTAAAGAAACAGATCACCTATAAAGGAAAACCCATCAGAATCACAACAGACTTCTCAACACAAACCATCAAGTCAAGAAGAGGCTGGAGTGAAGTAATGCAAGTCCTGAAAGAAAACAATTTCCAACCCAGACTGATGTATCCTGCAAAACTTTCCTTCAAAATTAATGGAGAAACAAGATACTTCCATGACAAAGAACAGCTCAAGGAATTCATGACCACCCAACTAACCCTACGAAGATTACTAAAAGACATTTTAGAGAGAGAAAAAGGACCACGGTCTCAGGAACAATGTCAGAGGGGGACCATCAAGTGGGGCCAGTCGATTGGAGAGGAAAAATAGGGAACCAATGGAAGGAAAATAGCAGGGCAGAGACAATACAGTGCAGGAGGGCCTCAGGGCACTGATGGAGGGAAAAAGAGGCATAGTTAATCAGGAGACAGGATCCATCAATACACTGTATGCAAGAAACACATTTAGCTAGAAAGAAAATTCATAGTCTGAAAGTCAAAGGAGAGAGAACAATGCCCTATGTGACAGGGAGCCGGGGGAGGGGAATAGGGGTAGCTTGCCCATTAATTGAAGAATGAATAAGAAAGACATCATATTTCATGGGGTGGAAACCTACTCAGCTATAAAGGAAGATAACCTCAAGGCTCTTGTAGGCAGATAGAGGCAACTGGTTATAGTGCTCATGGATATAATGGACAGGAGTCACAACGGTGAATTTTGTGTTGTCTCCATAGCATAACAAACTAAAGGTGTTAGTGGGATCCAAAATGCACAATACATATTGGAAAAGTCAAAGGGGAGGAATTATCTAAAAAGGGAGGGAAATGACCACTATTAATCTATTATCATGATTTGAAATGTAGAGAGTATTCATTGTTCTGATTAGTTTCATTTTATTCTGATTTGTTTGATTTTATTATACTTGATGGCATGAACAGCTATTTTAAAGATAACAAAATATATAATTGCAGCCATCGAGGATGTCCAATTAGCTTGTTTAGAAACCCTGTATGGCTTTCATTGTGTTTTGATTGATTTTACTCTATTCTGTGTGGTTTGATTGTAATATATCTGAAGGTGTAGGCAACTATTCTGAAGATAACAAATATTATGGTAGCCAATGCTGCTTTGCTAATATCTTGAAATTCTATATTGCTTACATTGTTTTGCTTTGTTTGTTTTGTTTTGTTATGTTTTGTTTTGTTTCTACTGTTTTAGTTTGTTGTATCTTGTTTGATTTTACTTATCCCTGATGGTATGGGCAAGTATACTGCAGATAACAAGAGGCATTATGGTAGCCTTATCGATTGCTTTTTACCCTGTTTAAAAGTCATGTTCCATGTTCATTGCTTTGTTTTGATTGACTTTACTCTGTTTTGTTTTGTTTGATTGTATTCTTCTCAAAATAAAAAAAAAACTTCTAGGCCTTCTCCAGTCCTCCCTCCTGTGTCCTATAATTACCCCCAAACCTAGGTAATCATCCTATGCCCTCTGACCTTGCTCCTAGTATATTTAATCTCATTCATATCTCCATCCTTCCCTCTATCCTCTTGACCACCCTCCTATACACACACACACACACACACACACACACACACACACCACAGGGTGCAATCACTAAGTGGGAAATCATTACATACAAGTTCCTGGTATAAGTTGGTTATATTATATATCTATAGAACTCCCTCCTATGGTTATAGATATCAGGGTAATAGTTGCCAGAGTTTCTCAGTAGCCAGGGTGTACTTGAGTCTATTGTTATTGCTAACTGAACTACTTTAACCAGGATGTCATACATGCTATACCATTGCCCCCCCAAGTGACAATGCTGCAATTTTAAGAGATCATAACCATCACCATAGTCTAGAACCAAAGGAATGGGTCCTAAGTCGAATAGATAAAAACTCTTTATTCTTAATATATTGGGAAGGTAGGTTCCTGGGATAGAAATAAAGACCAAGAACCACCTACATCTGGAAGACATTCAGAGGAAAAGACATCTCCTAGGACAGCCTCAACATTGGTGATAAGGCTATCTAACATAAGAAATCTACAAGCATCAACACAGAAAATGAAATAAAATAGTAAATAGAAAATGACAAGGTGAAGAAGCAAAATGCAACCCCCAAAGCCCAGCCCATCCAGGACAAGTCCAGAACATGAAGAGATGGAGGAAATTGGAAGCCAACAGATGGAACTCTGAAATGATAGCAGCAGAAGTGAAAAAAAAATGAAAGAGGTCACAGAAAAAATATCTAAGGTGCAAAAAGAAATGACAATCAATTCACTGGGAGCAGCATGGCGGAGGCTGCTCTGGACCTGGCTTGGGTCTGGGGTGAGCGCAGTGAACACCACCTAGCTATGAACCTTGGGAAGGGGTGACCAGACCCATAGAAATCTGCACCCAGCCCCTGTTGGCCACGGACATTTGGGGCATCCCTGGGGTCCTGCCTGCCTTCGCTCCACCCATTCACCAGGAGCAATGTGGCAGTGGCTGCTCTGGACCCAGCTTGGGCCTGGGGTGAGCCCAGCGAACACCACCTAGCTGTGCACCTTGGGAACGGGTGACCAGACCCATTGAAATCTGCACCCAGCCCCTGTTGACCACGGACATTCAGGGCATCCCTGGGGCCCTCCCTACACCCCGCCTGGCCAACCAGAGTGGCCCAGTGACAGCTACTTAGCCCGGCTTGAGCTGAGTGTGCGACCAGCGAGTTCTGCCTGGCCAAGCAGCTTGGGACTTCGCCAAGAGACCAGTAGGAGTTTGTGTCTATCCCCCATCAGCCATGGATGTTCAGGGCATCCCTGGGGCCCTGCCTAACTGAGCCTTGCCCATTCAACGGGAGCAGCATGTCCAAGGCTGCTCTGGACCCGGCTTGGGTCCCAGGCGAGTGCAGCTAACTCCACCTAGCTGTGCACCTTGGGAACGGGTGAAGAGACTCATAGAAATCTGTGCCCAGCCCCCAACGGCCACAGATGTTCAGGGCATCCCAGGGGTCCTCCCTGCACCCTGCCTGTTAGCCCAGGGTGGCACAGCGGCAGCTGCTCAGAGCCCGGCTTGAGTTGGGTGTGCAACCAGCGAGTTCTGCCTGACCGTGTGGCTTGGGACTTCACCAACAGACCTGTAGGAGTTTGTGTCTAACCCAAAGGAGCCATGGACATTCAGGGCATCCCTGCAGTCCTGCCTGCCTATGCCCCACCCATTCACCCAGAGCAGCCCAGCAGAGGGCTGCTCTGGGCCTGGCTTGGCTTAAAGGTGCAGCCAGCAAATTCCACCTAGCCATTCAGCTTGGGACTTTGCCAGGAGCCCGCTGCGGGTTTGTGTCTGTCCCCCATTGGCCCAGGACATTCGGGGCATCTCTAGGGTGTTGCATAGGCCCCACTCATTCACCCGGAATGGCCTGGCAGCTGCTTCTCTGCACCTCGCTTGTGTTGGGGGTGCATACAGCGAATTCCACATGGCTGTGCAGCTTGGGATCTTACCAACGGACAGGTAGCAGTCTGCGCCCCTTCCCCATTGGGCCGGGAGTTCGGAGCTTCCCTGACATAATGCCTGGGTTCCGCCCACACACCGCCCAGCAACAGAACAGCCACAGTGGTAGTCCTGGCTGGAACTGAAGGTGTGCACTGTGAGAATCACCTATTTTGGCACCTCAACTGTGCACACTGGATTCACCTTCCACAGTGGAATACAGGAAAATGACAAAAAAGAGCAAAATGCAATCTTGCACCTCCAGCCCTTCCCAAACAAGCCAAAGAGACACAGACACAGAAGAAAATATGAGCTGTACACCTGAAACTTCGGAAACGATAGCAACTGAAGTAAAGAAACAACTCCATGAAACTTTAAAGGAACTAAGGTTAGAAATGATTTCCCAGGTAAAACAACAGATGATAAATGGAATGAAAGAAATGCTAAGCACACCTAAAGAAGACATACTTGGAAAAATAGAGGAACACTGCAAAAGGATGGAAATTTTGAATGAAGAATACAAGAAAGAATTAGAATGCATGAAACAGATTCAAAGAGATATCCAGGAAATCAAGAATACCATCGAAAGCTGGGAAAGCCACCTCAATGAATGTGGAAATAGAATTTCAGACCTCGAATACATGATGGCAGCCAGTGAGGAAGAAAGGAAACATCTTTTAAAAATAACAATGAATCAGGAAATAGCAATTCAGCAGTTGCAAGATGACACAAAGAAAAAAAATATAAGACAGGTGTAAATGAAAAAGGAGAAAACACAAATGATATAAAATCACTATTTAAAGGAGTCATGGCTCAAAATTTCCCAAACATGGGAAACTGACATACAGATTAGTGAAGCATAAACAACTCCAACTAGCCATAACCAAAATAAATCAACACCCTGACATAGAATAATCAGCATTCCAGAAATTGAACATAAGAACAGAATATTAAAAACTGGAGAGAAAAGAAGCATATCACCTATAAAAGAAAGGCCATCAGAGTCACAGTAGACTTCTCAACACAAACAATGAAGTCAAGAAGAGCATGGAGTGAAGTATTTCAAGTCCTAAAGGAAAACAACTTCCAACCCAGACTGATATACCCTGTAAAACTATCCTTCAAAACTAATGGAGAAATAAGACACTTCCATGACAAAGAGCAGCTGAAGAACTTCATGACCACCAAACCAATCCTGCAAAGAATACTGAAAGATACTCTAGATAAGCAAGAAAATAGCTACGACATCAAAAACATTAACGGAAGAAGAACGCCAAGCAAGGCAAACAATTAAGTAGAGGGAAAAGGTAAAGAAACCACTGCAGAAAGATATCATCATATATACTGGCTAAAACAAGCCAGTATATATCAGTTATAACCATCAATATAAATGGCCTCAATTCACCAATCAAAAGGAACAGAATGGGAGAATGGATGAAGATACAACATCCAACCATATTTTGCCTGCAAGAAACCCATCTACCTCAAAAGGAAATTCATAGACAAACTCAAATGATGGAAAACAATAATCCATGCAACAGGAACCCAGAAAAAAGCAGGGGTAACTATTCTGTTTGCAGATGATGTGAACTTCAAACAAATAATGGTCAAAAGAGATAAAGAAGGTCACTACATACTGGTTAGGGGAAAACTCCAAAAGGAAGAAATAATCTTAAATATAGATCCACCAAATATGGGAGCACCCAACTATATAAAACAAATATTAATAGAACTGAAAAGTCAAACAAGCAATAACACAATTATAACAGGAGACCTTAACACACCCTTGACTCAAAGAGACAGATCAACTAGACAGAAAATCAGCAAAGAAATAACAGAACTGAATCAAACCTGTGAACAAATGGACCTGGTACACATCTACAGTTTTCCACACAACAACATCAAAGTATACATTCTTCTCAGCTTCACATGGTACATTCTCCAGAATAGACCATATATTGGCCCATAGAACATGCTTAAATAAATGCAAAGGAATTGAAATTATCCCATGCATACTATCCGATCACAGTGCCATGAAACTGGAAATTAATGACAAAAGAAATTGCAAAAACTCCATAAACACATGGAAATTCAATAGCACACTCCTGAACAATCAGTGGGTCACAGAGGAAATTAAAGAAGAAATTAAACAATATCTACAAGCAAATGAAAATACAAATATAACCTACCAAAACATGTGGGATGCAATGAAAACAGTCCTTAGAGGGAAATTTATTGCGGTGAATTCCCACATCCAGAAAATGGAACGAACGCAAATAAACAATCTGATGTTACACCTGAAACATCTAGAAAAAGAACAAGCCCAACCCAAAGCCAAAAGAAGTGAGGAAATTGTAAAGATCAGAGCAGAAATTAATGCAACTGAGACTAAGAAAAGAACACAAAGAATCAACAAATCAAAGAGCTGGTTCTTTGAAAGTATAAATAAAATTAATAAGCTGCTAGCCAACCTTATTACAAAAAGGAAAGAGAAAACTCCAATCCATGCAATAAGGAATGAAAAGGGTGAAATCACTACAGGCCCTGGGGAAATCCAGAAGATCATCAATACCTATTTCAAAAATCTTTACTCTCATAGGTTCGATAATACCAAAGAAATGGACAGATTTATAGAAACATATCAATTACCAAAACTGGACCTAGAAGATGTAAAACTACTGAATAATCCAATTTCAGTTAATGAAATCGAAAATGTAATTAGAACCTTACCAACCAAGTAAAGTCCAGGTCCTGGTGAATTCACAGCTCAATTCTACAAGAAATTCAAGGAAGACTTAATGCCAACACTCCTCAAACTTTTCAATGCAATCAAAAGGGAAGGAAGTCCTCCAAAATCATTTCTGGAAGTGAGTATTACCCTAATACCAAAACCAGAGAAAGACCCAACCAAGAAAGAGAACTACAGGCCAATCTCTCTAAGGAACATAGATGCAAAAATCCTCCATAAAATACTGGCAAACAGAATCCAGCAAGTCATCAAGAAGATTATACACCATGATCAAGTGGGATTCATCCCAGGAATGCAAGGATGGTTCAACATACACAAATCAATAAATGTAATACACTATGTCAAGAGAGCCAAAGATAAGAACCACATGGTCATTTCCAGAGATGCAGAAAAAGCTCTTGAGAAAGTCCAACACTCATTCATGATAAGAACCCTACAGAAAATCAGAATAGATGGCCTTTACCTCCATCTGACAAAAGCCCTCTATGACAAAGCAACAGCCAGTATCACATTAAATGGTCAAAAACTGAAAGCTTTCACTCTAAAATCGAGAACAAGATAAAGATGTCTACTTTCACCACTCCTGTTCATTATACTGCTGGAAACATTAGCCAGAGCAATTAGACAAGAGACAGAAATAAAAGGAATAAGAATAGGAAAGGAAGAAGTTAAGTTATCACTATTTCCAGATGGCATGATACTCTACATAGAAGACCCACAAAACTCCATAGAAAGACTTCTGGATGTCATAACCAAATTCAGTAATGTAGCTGGATACAAAGTCAATACTCAGAAATCAATCGCATTCCTGTACACAAACAACAAACGCACTGAGAGAGAAATAAGAGAAACCACACCCTTTACAATAGCATCCAAAAAAGTGAAATACTTAGGAATCAACCTAACAAAGGAAGCAAAAGATCTATTCAATGAAAATTACAGTACTCTGAAAAATGAAATTGAAGAGGATCTCAGAAAATGGAAAGACATTCCATGCTCATGGATAGGAAGAACAAACATAGTGAAAATGGGCATTCTCCCAAAATTATTATACAGATTTAATGCAATTCCCATCCAAATACCATTAGCATACCTCACAGATCTAGAGAAATCATTCTTAAAATTCATCTGGAACCACAAAAGACCCAGAATAGCAAAGGCACTTCTGGGCAGCAAGGGCAGGACAGGAGGTATCACAATTCCAGGCTTGAAATTATACTACAAAGCTACCATAATCAAATCAGCATGGTACTGGAATCAAAATGGACCTGAGGATCAATGGAATACATTAGAGGATACAGTCCCAAGTACAAACACACTCAGCCACCTTATCTTTGACAAAGGGGCCAAATATGTTCACTGGAAGAAAGACAGTCTCTTTACTAAATGGTGCTGGAAAAACTGGCTTTCCATATGCCGAAAACTAAAATTAGACCCAAGCCTATTATCATACACTAAAGTCAAAATGGACCAAAGGTCTAAATATTAAAACAGAAACACTAACTCTGCTGGAAAACAAAGTAGGTAGAAATCTTTAAAACATAGGAGTAGGTGGAGAATTCATGAACAAAAGTCAAACTGCATAGGAAGCACTTCCCAGAATCAACAATTGGGATCTTGTCTTGTTAAAAAGTTTTTGCATGTCAAAAGAAATCTCCAACAGAGTGCAAAGAAAACCCACAAATTGGGAAAAAAATTTAGTCAACTGCCCTTCAGACAAAGGTCTTCTATCTAGAACATATAAAGAATTAAAAAATATCAAGCCCTCGAAATTCAAAGACCCAATCCAAAAATGGGCATCTGAGATGAAAACACCCTTAACAGCTGAACAAATACGAGTGGCAAATAAATACATGAAAAAATGTTCAGTATCATTGGTCATTAGAGAAATGCAAATTAAAACAACTCTGAGATTTCATCTCACTCCAAAAAGAATGGCCAGAATCAAGAAAACCACCAACAACAAATGCTGGAGAGGCTGTGGGGAAAAAGGAACCCTTCTCCACTGTTGGCAGGAGTGCAGACTGGTGCAACCACTGTGGAGGTCAGTCTGGACATTTCTCAAAAAACTAGGACTGGAAGTCCCATTTGACCCAGCTATTCTGCTTCTGGGCATATTCCCAGAAGTGAAATCATCTTACCACAGTGATGTATATGCACCCATGTTTATAGCAGCACAATCTGTAATAGCCAAGTCTTGGAAACAACACAAATGCCCATCAATCGAGGAATGGATAAAGAAGATGTGGCACTTTTATACAATGGAGTACTATGCAGCTATAAAAATGACACATTGAGGCTTTTATAGGTAAATGTACATGACTTGAGACCATACTCAGAAGTGAATTAAACCAACCACACATGTAAACACCGCATTGTCTCCCTAGTGTAAGCAACTGAAAGACTCAATAAGATACAAAATTCCCGATAAATATGGAGAAAAGGTTCTGAAGTCCAATGGTGCTTTTATTCTTTTATTTGATTGATTTAAGTCCCTGTCGTACTATATGATTGCAATATGTGAGAAGATAGGAACAGCTCTTTTGAAAAATGGGACACTACGGTAGCCATTGCTGGTTTCTTGTTGTCTGACCTGAAAGCCTGTAATGTTCTTTTGTTTTGTTTGAGTTTATAGTCTATAAATGTATGAGCAACCATTTTGAAGA
>RJWT010036937.1:0-13180 GCA_004365215.1 Cuniculus paca | reverse complement strand
ACAAAAAATTTTATATATATATATATATATATATATATATATATATATATATATATTTTTTTAGTTTTTTCATTCTTCTATATCATGTAGGGATACTGAATTTAGAAATATTTACCACTAAAGAAAGGCTAACAAGTTACTTACTGCTAACAGGTCTTCTGACTTTTCCATTAAATAATTTACTAACCATAAATGATGTGATTTCTACCTTATTAGATTATTTCAATTTGTAACAAGCAAAAAAATTACTCACCATTTTTGTCCTGACATATTTTCGTCCTTTTGCAACTGTCGACACTTTGGGGAGAAGGGGCAGAGAAAAAAGCACAAGAGGATGTGTTATATTAAACCTGAAATGAAACAAATATGTTTCATTTATGCATATTATACATTAATTTTTCACATAACATTTTCTATCTAAGCCATTTTAAGTTGTATTTTAGGGACTGAACACTGTTCCACAGAAATGCACACTGGCATTAATTTTTTTAAATAACACTGGAAGAAATTCCCAAGTGAAGTGTTAAGAATTGAACAGATAAGATAAAAAAGGATTTCAAAAGACCATAGAAAGGACATTACAAGTTATATGAAGTTTAAAAATATATATAAAATAATGCTACATATTGTTGACATAGACAAATAAATGATTATAAAGAATTTCTTTTAAAAATCATACTTCAAAATTTTTAGGGATGACCTTTCTATAAAATGTAAAATTAAATATAAATAACTTAAAGAGTAAAATAAAAGATGACAGAAAAGAGGGAGGCCGACTTTGGAGCCAGGCAGAGGGATGGGAGAGGTGGAAAGGAATGGAGAGAAAGGAAAACAAAAATGATTAAGATGTGGTATGTGTAAGTAACAATTCCCCAAGATAAATGTAATTATTGTGTACAGCAAACACATATCAATAAAAAAAGCAACTAAAAAGAAAAGACGATGCTGTCTGAAAAGAAACAAAATAAATAAATATGGATTACACCACAAGGAGGCCAGAGTGCACAATATTGGTGAGTTCCAAAACTGGAATATCTACAGCAACTGTGAATGTTTTAATATTAAAACCATTGCGTTTTGTTTTTAAATTAAATTTACTATAGCTGATACTTTAAAAGCATAAAATGTGTACATGCTGGTGTATGCAGCTTTCAATATGAAGAATTTTTGAGGAGTGTTGAATGCTAAATTCCAGGTAGCTGGGAAGGCAGAGGATATATTTGAGAGAGGTCTATGGAGGTTTCCATTGTACCTGTATCATTTTCACTGTTAAGCTAGGTGGAAAGTATATTGCATCTGCATAGCTCTTTATAGAGTTGAAATATTTCATAGTAAATATTTTAAATAAATGAACAAGAATTGGAGGCATCAACCATGGAAGTTCTAACAGGCCACTCCTGGATATGTGACTAAGCCAACAAGGACATGTCTGGCTGAGGAGATAGTTGGGGAATGTAGGAAATCCCTGCATTGCAACTTGAGGGAGCAAGAAACCAGGCAAAATCCAGAAATATTGATATTTAAAAACACAAGTGAAGTAACAGAAACCACGTGCACTGGCACTGAACAAATGACAGCTCAAGGAAGGAGAGGAACCATCCCTTTCTTGGGGCAGAAAGAGAAAGTTAAATTTGGATTACAGTGTGGAAGAACAGAAGCTCCCACATTTGTTATATCTCTAGAACACAGCAAACACTTCTCTCCAGCGAGCCAGTGGGCATCTTCCCTAGGAGTCATCTTGGACCAAGGAGAACGGTACTGTGACAATAAAACTAAAATCATATGGTACAGGGAAAGACCCTATAGCTGGGTCACAGAAGACTGGACTCTTGGCTGGGAAAGTCTCAGGGCAGTAGCCAGGTGGCATGAAACCCAGCTGGCAGCAAGCACATTCAGCCAGAGGGAAGGGGAAGAAAACACAACAAAACAACACAGAATGGCAGTTTGAATACTGTGATGGGAAAAAAGTTGAGATGCATGAGGTTTTGTAGGGAAGGGGTTTGAGTCTGGGAGCACAGCTGCAGGGACCAGTGTAGGTCTGGATGCTGGCATCTTCTTATCTTGATACAATACAGACCCTGTGTGCCCACCACCTGCGCCCTGCTCAGAGGCATTTGGAGTGAACAGCAGGGCAGAGTGGTGAGCCATGCCTCCTAGAGGAGGGCCATGCTTTGCTACACAAAAGGTTGTTTCACGGGGTCTTCTGACTTTTGTTTTCTTAGTTGGTTAACTAGATTCAATCTCCGTATCCCTTCTCTCACTTTCTGTCTGTCTGTCTATTTATTTATTGGTACCAGGGATCGAACTCATGACCTCACGCTTGCCAGGCAAGTGCTTGTGCGCTGAACTAAATCCCTGGCATTCACTTTCTATTTAATACTCTCTTCTTTCTTTCCCTCTCCTTTCATACCCTCTCATATCCCTCCTCCCTCATATATAAATATGATCATTAATTCCTTTTTTCCCTAGCCTATTATGTATTACTACTTTCCTCTTTCTGGGTTAGTGAAATAGTAGAAAACTTTTAAAACAAGTTTTTGTTTGTTTTTGTGTATGTGTTTTTTTTTTGTTTGCTTGTTTTTTTGGTACCAGGGATTGAACTCATGACCTTGCATTTACTAGGCAAGTGCTAGAGCCACTAAGCTAAATCTCCAGCCCTAAAACAAGTTTTATATGTTGACATATGGTTGGTTCTTTAGATGCTGATATTACTGGAAGTTATTCTCTCATTGCAAAGCATTGCTAGGGAATGACCCTAGCACTTTGAATAGGTTGAGTGGGTGTTTTCCTGCTGAGACATACCAACAGCCTAGGGCACAACACAAAGAGAAAACCACTTACTAAAAGGACCTGTGCACAGCAGCGATAGAAATATCCACCCCATCTGATCTGCAAACTTCAACACAAAAACACAACCATTGTGAGGAAAAAAAGGCAACAAGATGCCTCCAGGCATAGTAACTGGTACCATCAATGTTGAAACATGAAATTCCAGACAAAGAATTTAAAAGATGATAATTAAAATGATAAATGAGATCAGGGAAGACACTAATGAGCATGAATTGATCAATTATTAGAATGATCAGTGAAGTAAAAAAAATACAAATAAGCTGTGAATGACTTAAAGAAGACAATGCAGGATATGAAATACCATTTTAGTAAAGAAATAGAAGTTCTGAAAAAGAACCAAACAGAAATTCTGGAAATGAAAACCTCAATTGGTCAAATAAAAATTGAATTAAATTTTTCTTGATGAAAGAAAAGAAAGACTATGAGGGAACAATGACAAGATGGATATACTACAATAGTCAGTAATAAAGAAAAAAGGGTAAGAAACAATAAAATATGGAGAAGATCTTCAACAACTGTAAAAGACCAAATTGAAGAATCACTGTGCTGGAGGAAAGTGAAGAAACAGAGGATAACTCATGAAAAACCCATTCACAGAAATTATGGCAGAAAATTTCCCAAATTTGGGGAATTAGATGGGTAGTGGGTACTGGAGGCATTTAGAACCCCAAATAGACATAACCAGAAACAACTGCCAACAACTCAGTCAAACTGCCAACAATTCAAAACAAAGAAAGAATATTAAAAGCTTACAGAAACTCTAAGTCACTTATAATGGCAATCCTATCAGAATACAAGCAGATTTCTCAACAGAAACTAAAGGCTAGGAGGGTTTGAAATAAGGCATATCAAGCCCACAAAGAAAATAATTGAAAAGCTAGATTATAATATACTATAAGGGTACTCTTTAAAACAAAAGGCATAGAAACCTTCTAAGAAAAGTATAAACTAAAGAAATTAATGAGCAAGTCAACATTGCAGAAAATGCTTGTGGAAACCCTAAGTACAGAGAAAGAAGACAATCACAACCACAAGAGCACAAGAAAGAATATCTTTGGAAAACCAGATAAGAATCAGAATGAATCAAACACTAGAAAAACAACAAAATGACAAGAATTAGTACATACCTTTATAAATGGTTTAATTCTCCAATTAAAACACACAGATTAGAAGATTATATAAAAAGACAAGACCCAAGTATATGTTTTATGTAAGAAACATATCTCACCTGAAAAGACATACACAGACTGAAAGCAAAAGGATGGAAAACAATACTCCAACTATATGGAATCCAAAAGCAAGCCATGATAACCGTACTTGCACCTACCAAAGTAGATTTCAAATAAAAATTAGAAAAGACAAAGAAGGCTACTACATGTTGATAAAGAGAACAAAGAAGAGATAATAACTTAAATATATATGCACAAAATGTCAATTCACCCAATCACATAAGACAAATACTAGTTCACACAAGGCAATACCCAGACTCCAATGCGATCATAGCGGATAACTCCAATACCCTACTCTCACAAATAGGTAGGTCAACCAGACAAAGACTGACAAAGCAGCATCAAAATTAAACTACACGATAGATCAAATAGGCTTAACAGACATCTGCACAGTGTTTCATTCAACACTAGATAACACATTTTACACATTCTTTTCAGCAGCCTAAAGAACTTCCTGAAAATGGACTATAATCTAGGCTACAAAGCAAGTCCTACTAAGTTGAAATAATCTCATGCATCCTATTGTATTGCAAAGGAACAGAACTACAAATTAACAGCAAAAGAGACCACAGAAACCACACAAACACATGGAAACTGAGTAATGCACTATTGAATGATCAGTGAGCCACTGAAAAAATCAGGAGAGGAATGAAAAGATTCCTTGAATCCAATGTAATGGAAACAGAATGCACTGGAATCCAAGAAACACAATGAAAGCAGTTCTAAGAAGAACATTTATAGTTATGAGTGCTTACATTAGAAAATCAGAATGATCCCAATTAAATAACTTAGTGATATATCTCAAGGTCATAGAAAGACAAGAACAAAGCAAATCCCAGACCAGCAGAAAGAAAAAAATAATAAAGATCAGATCTGAAGCTAATGAAACAGACTAAAATAACAATAGGAAAGGTCACTAAATCTAAGAGTTCATTCTTTGAAAAGGTAAACAAGACCAATAAATCCTTAGCAAAGCTTATAAAAAGAAAGGACCCAAATTAATAAGATTAGAGCTGAAAAAGGTGAAAAGACAACACAAAATCCAGAGAACTATGAGAAACTGTTTTGAGATTGTGCACTACAATTAATTAGACTGCCACAAGAAATGGACAAATTCCTACTCACACATAGATAACCTACCAAAACTGAAATAAGAAGATATAAAAAAAACTAAACAGATCACTAACAAGCAATGAGATCAAAACACTAACAAAACCTCTCCCAACTAGTAAGAGCACAGGACATAATGTATTAACCGGTAACTTCACCAGACATTTAAAGAACACCAATGGTCCTGAAAGTTTTCTGTGAAATGGAAAGGAAAAGAATGCTTTCACACTCATTCTATGAAGCCAGCTTACCCTGATACCTAAATTACATATGGACTCAACAAAAAAAAAAAAGAAAAATACAGACCAATATCCTTGAACATAGCTGCAAAAATTCTCAGTAAGATTTATCCAAACAGAATTCAACAACACATTAAGAATATCACACACACTGACCAAATTGATTTCATCCCAGATACACGAGGACAATTTAAAAAATGTAAATCAATAAATGTAATATACCACATAAAGCAATGATTAAAAAATTGCATCATCACCTATAAAGATGCAGAAAAGGGCTTTAATAAAATCTATTCCTTCCATAAAATCTCTGAAGAAATTAGGTACAGAAGGAAGAGAAGGAAGATGGCAGTGTAGAATTGAGCAGTATATCACAGCCTCTCCAGGAACTGGACTTACAACCCAGGAAAACAACAATTAGTGAAGAGACCAAAAAAAAAAAAAAAAAAAAAAAAAGGGAAAGAAGAGCTTTGAGAATTAACAAAGAGCCAACAAGAAAACAAGAAATCACAGAGAAACTGGAGAACTGGAAGACAAAGTAGGGAACAGAAAGACACACTCTGGAACACCAACCACAGCTTTCAGGAATGAAAACTTGTTTCTTTAAATACAAGGTAAGCCTGGAGAAGTTTTGCAGACTCAAGGAAAAACAATGGACTGGGCTGGCAGCAGTAGTCCCATGAAAAGCCCATGGTTATTATAAACTGCAAAAACAGCCTAAATTTTCACTCACAAAGTAAATCCTCCCATGTAGCAGGCAAGGAATGGAGGACTCCATTACAATGCCTGACATATTTGAGAGAGATTAGCCAGGGCCATTTTGAGAAGGGGTTAATCATTTAAAACTACTCTAGGAATTAGAAATCACAGAACAACTACACTTTAGGGTTTCTGGAGTCATCCTCCCTCAGTGACTGGGTAAAATATGGCCACTGGGTAAAATATGGCCACAAGAGAGAGTTACAGAGAGAGCATAAACTACACATCTTAAAGCTCAGGCCAGAAAGGACGCCAGGGCCTCATCCTCTGTGGTGAAGAACTAGACCAGTAGCATCTTTTTTTCAGAGAGACTGGTCTGAAAGTGCTTGTGTTAAAGTCAGCAGACTGCATGAACCCCCTACCTCTGTTCTCCCCTGATGCCTGCACTCAGCACAGAGCTCAGAAGTCTGTTTACTTTCCCCATCTGCCATTAGGATCAGGAAATGCCTTGGCTTGGACAGTTGCCACAGTCTGGGGTGTACAAACAGAGAGGACTCTGGATGGGGGAGGCACATCAAAAATCACAGGTCAAAAAGCTAGGTAGAGAAAGCAGTGACTTGGAGTGCACAGAGAAAGACAGAAACAGGGAACAGATGGAGTGAATACAATCCTAGAACAGATACCACTGACAGACCCACTCCTAGCAGGTAAGATAGGCAGAATTTAAAATTTGTGTAAAGAGTGACTATGAAAATGACAGAGGACTTAGTAGTTACTCACTATCCTCCAAGGCCATGGAAATAAAACACTTATTAAAACATGGATAAAATTTTTGGACTTTGTTTCTGTTTTGGCTTTTTAGGGTTCAGGCATTTTTATTTTTTCACTTTTTAACTTTATTTTGCCTCTTCTTGTTGTTAGTTCTTTTATGTTACTTTAATCTAATTCTACTAATTTTCCTTTACTCTATAATTGGATGTTTTATATTATTTTTCTCTCCTCCTTCTCCTTTTCCTTTAATTTTCAAATTTTATTTCTTTCCTTTCCCACTCCCTTATACCCTCCATTTTTATAGTATTATACTAAGTTTTATTAATTTTTAGATATTCAGTTGACTCTATATTTGTGGAACACTTTTTTATTGTTAATGATGATACAGCTGTTGCATTTTGTAGCTATTTACTACATGTCAATATTTGGTTTGTCCTTGTCTGTAGAGTATTACAGATCTCTTTTCTATTGTTAAGGGTAGTACAATGGTAGCTTTTATTAGTTCTTATGGCATGTCAACATCTAGGTTACCTTTGACTCTATTATTGTTGCTAATTTTGCTATTGCCAGTGGTGACATAACTGTTGCTATGAATTTGTTTTAAATATATGCCAATGTCTGGTTTGCCATTGTGTCATCAACATTACCTCAGTTAGTTTCTGGAGAACTGAGTACTACAAAAATTTCAATTCATCCTCCCCTAAAAATAACAAAATGAGATATATATTAGAACAGATGTAAAGGACCAGGGTTAGTCAAGACACAGAGCACATCACTAGAAAGCAACAATAACTAGAGATCTCCATAATAGTAACAAAGTCTTTTCACTTTAACTGACCCTCAAATCTTAGCACACATACAAAAGTAGAAGCATGAGAAAACAAGGCAACAAAATAATAAAACCTCCCAACTCCCTCCAAAGTAAAACACAGGGCACTGATGTGGAGGAAATCAAAAGCTAAACAGTTAAATTATATGAAGTGATAAAAAGAGGACACAAAAAGTCCATACTAGTTGAGCTCAAAGACAAATAACTGAACAGACAATGGAACTAAAATGGTTGGTGAGTTTAAAGGAGACACTAGCAAAGAACTAACTAACCCAAACAAAACAATATAAAACACAAATGATCAGTTTTAGTAAAAATTAAAGAGTCCAAATGGAAATCCAGGACATGAAAAATTCTATTGAAAGTAGGAGCAACAGAAGTGGCCAATGTGAGAACAGAGTTCCAGAACTAGAATGCAGGGCTGATCAGGTGGCCATACAATAATCACACTTACTTAGAAACAACAAGAGACCACAGAAAATGGATCCAACAGCTTCTTGATGATGGAAAAAAGGCAAACATCAGATTAAATGCAATTAGTAAGAAATCAAGAGATGGCATGAATGGCATAAAAAGTTTGCTTACAGAAAAAAATTGCAGAAAACTTTCCAAGTATAAGGAAAAAAATAACATACATGTAAGCAGGGCATATAGAACTCTAGACATAATCCAAAAAGCCCTTCCCCATGAAACATCTTAGTCAATATCCCAGCAACCCAATATAAGGATAGAATGCTAAAAGAAAAGCCAAAAATCATCTATAAAGGTAAACCCATTAGAATTATAGCAGACTTCTCAACACAAACCTAAGAGGCCAGGAAAGCTTGAAGTGAAGTGTTTAAGCCCAAAAAAACAAAACAAAACAAAAAACCCAAAAAACAAAACCTTACAACCCAGACTAGTATATCTTGCAAAACTACCTTTTCAACTATCCTGCAGAATTATTTGATGGAGAAATAAGGTATTTTTGTGACAATGAGCACCTTAAGAAATCCCTGACTGCCAAACCAGCAATCAAAACAATTCTCAAGGTTATACTAAAGAGAGACAATGAATCATACAATGCCAGAAAGTTTAGTGAAATAAATTAATACATCAGGTAGGATGAGAAGTTAAGAGAAGAGGGGAAAAGGAACCAGCAACAGGAAAAGAATGCAATGATAGGAAGAAGTCAATATCTTTCCATAGTACTATCAATGTGAACAGACTCAATTCCCCAACCAAAAGACACAAATTGGCAGACTGGACTAAAAAACCAAAATCCAAACATATGTTCCATATAAGAAAAACGTATTAATTAAAACAATTCATACACTAAAAATGAAAGAACAGAAAACAATTTTTCTATGCAACAGTAACCCAAAAACAAGTAGGAGTAGCGACCTATTTTCAGACAATGTGGACTTCAAGCCAAAACTGATCAGAAGAGGCAAAGATGGTCACTACATAGTGGTGAAGGGAAGAATTCAGCACAGAGAGATAGCAATTATAAATATAAATGCATCATTACTTTGCTTGGTTTTATTCTCTTTAAAATATGTATGCACCAAATACTGAAACATTGAAATTCATAAAGCAAACATTACTTTGGACACAGAAATCAGATAAACCTCAACACACTTGTAACAGGGGATATCAATACTCCAATATCACAAATAGATCATATTAGACAAAAAAAATAAAGAAATATCAGAGTGGAATCACACTTTCAAACAAATGGACTTAATAGCTATTTTACCACCACCATCAGAATAAACATTCATCTTAGCAGCATATGGAGTCTTCTCTAAAATAAACTACATAATGGCCCATAAAGCATGCTAAAATAAATACAAAAGAAGTGAATTTATCCAATGTACTTATCAAATCACAGTGCAATGAAACTAGAAATCACAAACCATGGAAATTATGCAAACACATGGAGATATAGTAATAAAATTCTGAATAATCAATACATCGCCAAAGGAATCAAGGAAGAAATTAATTCCTAGAATCAAATGGTAATGCCAGGACAACATAAAAGAACCAAAAACATACAATAAAAGCAGTTTAAGAGAGCCTGTTGCTGTAAGTAGACATCAGAAAAGCAGAATGAGCCCAAATAAATAACTTAATGATGTACCACGAGGTCCTAGAAAACAAGAACTGAATCCAAAAGGCTAGTACAAGGAACGATGCTATAGATCAAAGCACAAATTGATGAATTTGACACTATAAAAAATACAAACGAGCAGTGAGTCAAAGAGCTGGTTCTTCAAAAGGTTAAACAAAATATACAAATCCTTAACCAATCGTACCAAAAGAAGTCATGAAAAGACCCATATCAATGCAATTAGAAATGAAAATAGTGACATCCCAATGATACCACCAAAATCCAGAAGTTTTTTAGTAACAATTTTGAAAACCTGTATTCCAACAAATTGGAAAATTCATGAGAAATGGATAGACTCCTAGATACATATGAATTACCAAAACTGAAACAAAAAGATATAAAAACCATGAATAATCCAATAATATGCAATGAAAGTGAGGCAGGAATAAAAACCTACCAACTAAGAAAAGCCCGAGAACAATGGATTCACCACTGAATTCTACAAAAAATTCAGGAAAGATCTAGCAATGGTAAATCTTCTCAAACACATTAATGAAATTGAGAGGGAAAGAGTAATGCCAAATTCATTCCTGGAAGCTAGCATTACCTTGATTTCAAAATCACACAACTAAAAACCAAATCAAACCAAAACAAATCAAAATGAAACCATACAGGCCAGTGTCTTTAATGCAAAAATCTTTAAAGAGATACTGGCAAACAGAAGGCAACAAATCATCAAAAAAGTTATGATCAAGTAGGCTTCATCACTGGGATGTAAGAATGGTTCACATATGCAAATCAATAAATGTAATACATTGCATTATTGTCTTAGTTACTTTTCTCTCCTTGCTGGGACAAAATACCTGACGCCCAAAGTGAAGGAAGGAGAAGTTTATTTAGCTTACAGTTTCTGTGGATTTCAGTCCATAATCAGCTGGCTCCAAGGCAGGGTGGCATGGCGCTGGGGCAACACTTCAAGGCAGCAGCCAGAGCAAAAGGGGGCAGCTGTTCATGGCGGCTGCAAGCGGCAAGAGCGAACCTCACCAAAAAGGAAAAACACGCCCCCATTCCGACCTTACATTGTATGTTGGCTCCACCCCTGGGCGGGTGCAGAACTCACACCGCCAATCCCAGCCCTAGACAAGGAGTCAACCACAAATGCTAGATTCAGCCACTTCCGTGACTACATGAGGCTTGAGGGGGGGCCATCTATATACAAACCGTAACAATGATCATGGACAAAAATCATGTAATCATTCAATTGTTGCAAGTCTTAGACAAAAAGCAATATCCATTCATGATAAATACCCTGACAAAAATAGGTGTAGAAAGACTATTTCAATCTTGTAAAAGTCATTTATGACAATCCTGCTGCCAACACCGTATTAAAAGAAGAAAACCTGAAACTTTCTCTAAAATAAGAAACAAGACAAGGGGATCCACTATCACCACTATTCAATATAGTACTTTAGCCAGAGTAATTAAGCAGTAGAAAAAAAAATAAAAGGGACAAAAATAGGAAAGAAAGAAGTCAAACTACCCTTATTTGTGGATGACACGATCCTTTACCTAGAAGACCCAGTAAGTTTCAACAAAAGACTCATAGAATTAATGAACAAATTTGGCAAGGTACTAGGTTATACAAATCAATGCATAAAATCAACCTCTTTCCTATACATCAATAATGAACCCACTGGAAAAAGAAATTAGGTCTGCAATTCCATTCACAATAGCATAAAGAAAAATTAAAAACTTAGGAATTAACCTAACCAAAGAAGTAAAAGGTCTCCTCCACAAAGAAAACCACAGCACTCTGAAAAAGGATACTAAAGAGGACATCAGAAAATGGAAAGATATCCCATGCTCCATCTTACTCCAGAAAGAATGATTATAATCAAGAAATGAAATAGTAACAAATTTTGTTGAGGATGTCTAAATTGTTGGTGGAACTATCAACTTGTATGACTACTGTGGGCATCGGTATGGAGAGTCCTCAATAAACTAAAAACAGAAATTCCATTTGACCCAGCTGTTCTCTTTCCAAGTATCTTCCCAAAAGAGCTAAATACATCATATTGCAGTGACACATGCATACTCCTGTTTATAGCAGCACAACTCACAATAGCTAAATCTTGGAAATAGCTTATACGTTCATCAACAGATAAACTGGTAAAGACAATGTGATATTTATATACAATAGAGTACTATCAAGGATAAATTAGAGACATTTATAGAAAAATAAATTTGAGTCATTTATAGAAAATAAATTTTGAAACCATAGTGAATAAAATAAACACACAAGCTTAAATACTGCATTTGTTTTATATGAGAAACCCAAATTATATATAATTGAAAAAGCAAAATAAAAGATAAGAGGAAACAGGGAGATCAATCTTTGGCAAATGGCAAGGGAATAGATGAAGGGAAGAGAGAGGAAGGGAATGGAAAGGAAAGAGAGATGTGTTAAGTATATGTCCCATCTTCCTACAATGAATGTAATTATCATGTATTATAAACATGTATTAATAAAAATTAAAAATAAGAAAACAAGTATGGAAGGATCATTCCTAAGAGTAACAAAAGTCATATATGACAAACACAGTATACATCATACTGAATGGAAAAAAAATTGGAAATACTTCTTCTAAAATGAGAAATGAGACAAAAATATCTACTCTCATCACTCCTATTTGATCCAATATTTGCAATTCTAGCCAAGAATTTCAATTAGGCAGGAGAAAAAAAGCAATTAGGCAAGAGAAAAAAAGAAAGGGGATGTAAATAGGAAAGGAAGAAGTCAAAGTATCCCTATTTGCAGATGATATGATTCTTTCCATTGAAAACTCTAAAAATTCTACCAGAAGATTCCGAGATCTGGTAGACAAATTCAGCAAAGAGACAGTAGAAAATCAACACATAAAAATCTCTTGCTTTCCTATCCACCAATGACAAACCTTCCCAGAAAGAAATCAGAAAAACAATTCCTTTCACAAAAACTTTAAAATATACCATGAAATCAAAACTTATACAAGGAAGTTGTCTTGGTTACTTTTCTCTCATTGCTGAGACAACACCCAACACCCAAAATTTGAGAAGGAAAGGTTTATCTAGCTTACAGTTTTTGGAAGTTTCAGTCCATAATCAGCTGGCTCCAAGGCAGGGTGGCATGGCATGGGGCAACGTTTCAAGGCAGCAGCCAGAGCAAAAGGGGGAATGAGCCTTTTATCCTCCCTTATATGGTACACAGGCGACCACCCCTCTCCAGGGTGGTGTAGCACTCACAAAATCTCTGCACCCTCCTCTTGCACAGGATGAGGACATTTACAAAGTAAGGATCCTGGCTCCCTGCTGAGTCTCTTAA
>RJWT010036936.1:0-13145 GCA_004365215.1 Cuniculus paca | reverse complement strand
CCTGTTGTCATTGTGTAATTTCCTGGTGGTACTGGGGATTGAACTCAGGGCTTTGTGCATGCTAGGCAAGCACTCTATTATTGAACTACATTCCCAGCCCTAAAAAGCACCATTTAGATGTATGAAAAAAAAAGTAAGTCAGGCATGATGGCACACGCCTGTAATCCTAGCACTTGGGAGGCTGAGGCAAGCAGATCTCTGTGAGTTCAGGGCCAGCCCAAACTACATAGCAAGACCCTGTCTCAAAAAGAAAGAGGTAAACATGTTACTTTATCAAGTACAATAAATTAGTACTAAGCAACTTATAACTGAATTTCCCAAAGATTGATTATATATCAAATATTTCAGAATTATAATGCTTACCGTAACACATTGCTGCATAGTAAGATTGCTTTCACTTTTACATTTCTGCATAAGATGTGTTACTCAGTGCATTAAAGTCCCTCTCTTCCACCTCCTCATACACCTCACAGGCAATTGAGATAGACTATGGGTGATTCTGACTTATTTAAACTTAACGTAACTTTTTCAGGAAGAAAAAATCTTTACTGTTATAATTAAATTTTAGAGAAAATTTATTGCAAATGGGCATTTGTCTATTTAGTTGACAGTATCTTTAAGCATAATTAACCCCTGTAGTGGTGGGGTGGAGGGACAGACTGGGCTTTAAATGAGCCAGAGGCTCTAGAGTGCGTTGAGGTTTCTGAGAATGCTGGTAGGTAGAACCATGGGTGAAGGCCCAAGAACTTCCTGGACCTTGACTTTCTTCAAGCACCAGCCAAGTCCTAGAGAATTTTCAGTCAGGATGCCCAGGAACGAGCTATTAATGGAACTAAGGATGACGGCTGCCACTTGTGTCAGGTGTCAGACCACAGGCTGTCAGTCCTACCACTGATTGCCACTGGCTCCTCCACGGATACTGGTAGGTGCAGTCCCCACTGAGGTTGCCTTCCTGCACTGGGATCCCAGACACATCTCCAGCAGTACATGTGTCCCACAGCATTATGGAGCAAGCCTCTGCACCTGGATTCAGCCTTCAAGCTAGGGTGTTCACTTAGCCCAGTGCCCCATTCCAGGTGACAGGTACCATGCCACCTCAATTCCTGGGCACTCATGGCTGAAGTCCCCAGACAGTGGCCAGTAGGCCTCATTCCTTCCTGAATCTGGACTTTAACACATACAAGGACCACAGGGGAATCAGGTACAGTGATTCTGCCACCAGCCCTGGGGCCATGTCCCCTAGAGTCCTTCAGAGGCCTAATAGGGCCCAAAGGCTGGAATGAAAGGCAAAACTACCCAGCTCTCCAGAAGGCCATGCAGACTTGGCAGCTGTATCCCAGAGTATCCTGTGGTGTTTGCGGTGGCCAGGTCCTCTAGTGGGTCCCTCAGGTGCTTTGCCAGTGACAAGGTGGTGCTCGCCAACCATAATTCACCCTAGAGAGACAGTATAGTCATCCATGGCAGATCTGGTGTTCCAACAGTCAGGGGTTTGGCCTTGCCCCACCAAACACTGAGGCTTCTCTCCAACACTGAACTTGACCCCAGGACCTCCCTTGTTATGGCCACTTGGCAGCCCCATAACTTGAAGAGATCCCAGTGGGAAAGGCTGTGGGATGCAGATCCAACAGCTGCTGGAAGCTGCATTGTAGTTCCCATTGTGCACCTTTCTGCTGTGGCCCCACAGAACTTTTTTTTGAAAATCAGAACTGGACAGCATTCTTAAATTGTTCTAAACACTTTGAATGCCAGTGGTGGATTATAAAGTTTGTCTGCGACATGTTTTTAGATGGGAAAATAGTATGTGTGATTAAAGATTTATATGCTTGAAAATTACATGGAGAATTAAAAGGAATATTCTGTTGTTTTATTAAATAAGGAGCAGGGTCACATAATTAAAATTCAGTTGAAGAGTTGACAAGCCTGACTTTGCCCTTGATTAGATGAATAAAGACTTTGTAGGCCAAAAAAACTCTTTATGGATATAAGACCTCAGGGCTGCATAGCAATTGAATCAGACAGATGTAAGTTGGGTGTGTAGAAGGTTGTTTCAGTACTTACTAAAAGCAGTTAGTACACTGCTATATTTCAGACCACTGTGGTTTAGAATGAGATCTTTTCAGAGATTTGTCTTCATTATTGTGTTCATTGCTGCTCACTCTTTTGTTTTAATCTACCTGCACTCCTTTCTTCCCTTCTGTCTGATGATCACATCAACAAAAATCACCAATTCAACACTGAATAGAAGTATCAGCTCTCCTAGTATTCCGGCCTTATTTCTAATTTTAGGAGAAAAATATTCAATATTTAAGTGTGTGGTTAGTTTTGATTTTCTTCTTCAGATTTAAGAAATTACCTTTTATTTCTAGTTTTATGAGACTTTTTGGAATTGATGATGGCTTTTGTCAAATGCTTATTCTGCCTTTGTAGAGAAGATTATGTAGTTTTTAAAGAAGTATATTAATGGGAGAAATTACTGTGATTTTTAAATATAAGCAAGTTCTCTGTTCTTGAGATAAACTCCACCTGGTCATGTATTATCCTTTTATTACATTGTTGGATTCTGTTTGCTAAATTTTTATGTAGAGGAATTTTGTTTATATTCTCAAGGATATTTTTCTGTGCTTTGCTTCCCCGGCCCGCCCAGTGTCTTTTTCTGGATTTATGTTCAGAGTAATACTGGACTCATAGGTAAGTTGGGAAATAGTCCCTTTTCATCATTATTTTGGAAAGATTAGTATAGTTAGTAGTTTCTCCCCTTCACATACTAGCTGAAATTTACCAGTTACAAAAAAAAACATTATACCTGAGTTTTCTTTGCATGAGTCTTTCTTAAAAATTTTGTTAGTACATGTTTGCCATACGTAATTATTACATGAGTTGTGGGGAATTGGTACACGTACATGGCACATCTGAATCCTTTTTTAGTCATTTTCTCTTCCCCTCTTTACTCCTCCCTCCACTTGTTAGTCCTCTTCCCATGCACAAAAGTTGTATGTGTCTGTTTCCATTGTGCCCTGTTTGCTCTTTGATTTATTTATAGTTTGGAACCGTTATTGTCAGAATGGCAATACTCCCAAAACCAATACACAGATTTAATGCAATCACAATCAAAATACCAACAGCATTTCTCACAGAATTAGACAAAACAATACTAAAATTCATATGGAATTAGAAGAGAACCAGAATAGCAAAGCCAATCCTGGGTAACAAGAACAAATTTATTCGTAGATATCTAAGTTGTGTGTTTGTTTTATTTCACTGAATATTATGGACTAAAAGTGCATCCATTTTCCTACAGATGAGGCAAATATATCCTTCTTTATAGGAGAGTAGTACTTCATTGTGTATAAATATCACACTTTTTCTTTATCTGTTCATCTGTTGATGGGTATATAGACCATCAACGAGACTTCAAGATATGTATTTATCACTGTATTATAATGTCCTTTACTCTTTTGGGAAGATACTTAGAAGGGGAACAGCGAGGTCAAATGGAATACCTAGTTTTAGTTTTCTGAGGAATCTCCTTAGTGATTTGTACTAGTGGTTGTACTAGTTTACATTCATACCAACAATGTAACCAACTCCTCCACCACCCCCACCTTGCCAGCATTTGTTACTATTTGATTTCTTGGAAATAGCCATTCCTTCTGGAGTAAAATGGAACCTCAGTGTTTTAATGGTTAAAGATACTGAAAATTTTTTCATTTATTGGCAATTTGTATTTCTAAGAAGTAGCTATTCATTTTAGTTGCCCAATTTTTGATTGGGTCTTTTATTTGGGGGTCTAATTTTCTGAGTTCATTATATAGTCTAGATATTAGTCTTCTAAAGAATAGCTGGCAAAAAAATTTTCTCATTCTGTAGGTTGTGTCTTCACTCTGTTGGCTGATTCTTTTGCTCTGTAGAAGCTTTTTAATTTAATATAATCCCATTTTTTTGATTCTTGATGCTATTTCTTGTGCCATGGGGTTCTGTTCAGCATGAGGTTTTCAGTAGTTTTACCTATTTTATCTTCCAGCAAATTGTTCTAGCATTTAGATCTTTGTTCTGTTTGAACAAAGTTTAGTACATGTTGAGATATATAGGTCTAGATTCAATCTTCTGCCTGTGGATAGCCGGTTTTCCTGAAACCATTTATTAAAGAGGCTCTTTCCTCCAGTGTATGTTTTTGGCTCCTTTGTCAAAAGTCAAATAGCTAGATGTGTCTGGGGGTTGTTTCTGCTTCCTCTGTTCTGTTCCCTTAGTCTACATGTTTGTTTCTGTATCAGCACCATGCTAATTTTATCTTTGTAGTTTTGTAATATAACTTCAAATCCAGGATTGTGATGCCTCCCACTTTGTTCTTGTTACCCAGGATTGCGTTTGCTTTTCTGTATCTCTTCTAGTTCTATATGAATTTTAGGATTGTTTTCTCTAATTCTGTGAGAAATGCTGTTGGTATTTTGATTGAGAGTGCATTAAAACTATATATCAGTTTTGGAAATATGGTTGTTTTTTGGGTATATCAACTCTGCCTATCCAGGAACATGGCATATATTTCCATTTTCTAATGTCTTCAATCTCCCTTTTCAGAGTATATTTTTGTACTTATGTAAATATCCTTGAGCTTTGTTTGGGGTGCGGTTAAATTACTTATATATAGTTTGATAACTTAGGGCTTTACTGATTTAGTTTATTAGGAATTCTGAAACAGTGGTTGTTCTTGGATTATTCTTTGCTGTTGATTACATTTTTATTGAATACTTTATCCAGTGTCCTTAGAATTTTGTGTCCTTCTGATTGTCTTGAGAATAGACACTGTTCAGAGTGCCAGTCATTTTTCCCCCTAATTCTTCTGTATAGTTATTTTTCTAACCTCTGGTAGTTTCTTAACATACAATTGCCACAGTACTGAATACTCCAGGGAGCCACTTGAGATACTTTCTTTCTGTGATTTCTTTCCTCTTTGGTACTCTCCTGTGAATTTTAGGTGGGTTGGTCTTCCTGGGCTCTTATTTCTTGCTGTACTTTTGGAGTTTTCTGGGCTTCATGAAGTCTTCTCATTTCACTCTCCTTCCTATAGTCTACACCTTTCAAGACCATAAACTGAGGTGATTGTGGGGCTCACCTTGTTTTGCTTTTCTCAGACTGAGATGACTTGGCGAGACCTTGTCACAAACAAAAGAAAATCATTGTTTTGTCTATATTGTCAACTTTTTGTTTTCTTTATTTCTCTAGGTTTGTTTTTATTTTTACTTCTGTTTGGTCTCTGTTACATCATTTTTATTTCAGTTTTTATTGAGTTAAAATTCATGATTTAAAGTGTATAATTTATTGTTTTTTAGTACATTCACAATGTTGTCCAGCCAACACCTCTCTTTCCAAAATATTTCTATCACTACCAAAAGAAACCTCATAGTCTGTAGTCAGTCCATAACCTAGTCTTCAGTAGTCACTAGTACACTTTTTCTATGTATTTCCCTATTCTTGGAATTCATATAAATGGAATTATACAATATGTGGTCATTTATACTTTATTTCTTTCACAACATAATGTTTTCATGGTTCATTGATGTTACAGCATGTATCGGTACTTACTCTTTTTTATGGGTGAATTAATATATTTCATGTTAGAGTGTAAGTCAGCTGCTGAAGCTTTTGGTCTAGTTCCTGCTGTCATTTTTGCCATTATAAACATGTAGTCCGTATTTTACCTTTCCAGATAATTTTCATATGCCGCTAGGCTGAGAATCGGCTTTAAAGTTTACTAGGAGAACCGAAAATTTATTTTGAATAAGGTGAGGTGTTTTCCCTTCATCTTCATCTTCATCTTCATCTGTCTTCATCTATCTTTTCTTTGATTGTGAAAGGAACCAGTAGTTCAGTTCAAGCGGTTTTTAAAGTTTGGCGTTAGTTGCTTTTTGTAATACATGCCCTTTGAATAGTTTGTAGAAGATGTTAAAAGTATAGAGAAGACATTCAGTAGTACATTTCTATAATCCCATCTATTTGAGATGCTGAAACAGCATGATTGTGAATTTGAAGTCAGCCTGGGGAATTCAGTTTAATGAGACCTTGTCTTAAGAAGAAAGTCTAGGGATGTAGCTCAGTAGTAGTAGAGTGCCTCTGGGTTCCATCTGTAGTACTGTCCTACCCCAAAAGCCACCTACAGTTTCATCACCAAATGTTTTGCCACATTTCCCCCCTTCCTGGTTGCTTGCTTACTTGCTTTATTTACAGTGTTTCACTACTGTGGATCAAACATGGGGACTGTTCACTGAATACACATCCTCAGCTCTTTTTAAAATATTTTACTTTGATACAAGTTCTTGCTAAGTTTTCTAGGCTAGGTTTGAATTTATGATCTTCCCTTAGACTCCCAAAATGCTAGGATCACAAGCATTGGCCATTGTGGATGACTCTTTTTTTTTTTTTTCTTCCCATCTATACATACATGTTAGCACTCATTTTATTTATCTTATAATACTGGAAATTATCTTGGATATATAATTTTTGTTTTTATACTTAATGTCTTGAAAATGCTTATACTTTAAATTGGTTTAAGGAGTGTCAAACTAAAGCGTAACAGTTCATCAGATGGATATGCTAAAATATGATTAGTCCAGTATTGGGGACTACTAGGTTATTTCTAATTGTATAAGTAATAAGTTATCAAACTTTATTAAGGCTTAAAAACACATTAGAAAAAATGTCCTCAAGAACTTACCAGTTTACACATTAGCAGGTTCACCATCATTCATTCTTGAAAGTGCCTGTTAATCACAATTTCACCAGGTTTATAAATACTGCCTTACTGACATGTTTGCTTTCGTTTTTGTTTATATCATAGATTGTATTTTTTAGATCTTGTTGTAGTCAGTGATTTGCATAGGAATAGATTTGATACAGGGCACATAAATTTATAAGAGTTTAATGTCTACAGATTAGTTTTGTCTATCCTAAAACTTTATGCAAATAGAACCATATAGTAGGTAGCCACTTGTGTCTATCGTTCAGCAGTTTAAGATTCACCCATGTCATATGTGTAGCTCCCCGCTTTGTTAACCAGTATTCCATTTAATGAATGGTGTTACAGTTTGTATATAGATGGCCCCCAAGCCTCATGTAATCATGCAAGTGGTTGAATCTAGCATTTGTGGTTGACTTGTTGTATAGTGCTGGGATTGGTGATGTGAGTTCTGCACCCGCCCAGGGGTGGAGCCGACATACAATGTAAGGTCGGAATGGGGGTGTGTTTTCCTTTTTGGCACGGTTTGCTCTTGCCGCTTGCAGCCGCCATGAATGGCTGCTCCCTTTTGCTCTGGCTGCTGCCTTGAAGTGTTGCCCCAGTGCCATGCCACCCTGCCTTGGAGCCAGCTGATTATGGACTGAAATCCACAGAAACTGTAAGCTAAATAAACCTTTTCTTCCCTAATTTTGGGTGTCAGGTGTTTATCTCAGCAACGAGAAAAAAATGACCAATACAAATGGATTTCACTTTGTTTATAGATTGGTTTCGCAGTTTTGGGCCTTTGTGAATAAAATTGCATTGAACATTTATGTGCAAGTTGTTTATGGGCATGAGTTTTAGTTCTCTGGGAAAAATACTTCGTAGTAGGATTGCTAGGTGTAAGTATGTATTTACTTTGCAAGGAACTGCTTGACAATTTTCCATAGTGGTAATATCATCTGACACTCCAACAACAGTTGGTGTTGTCTGTAAATTTTGATTATTTTAGTATGCTTTATAGTACAAATGATTTTTGTTTTCCTTTTGTGATGTAAGATGTTGAGCATCTTTTCAGGTATTTATGGGTCAGTCCTTTATCATTTTCTGTGAAGTGTCTGTTCATTGGCTTGTTTTCTAAATGATTGCTTTTTTTTATTAGTTATATGAGTTTGTTAGAAATATATTCTTGTATTCTATATAGAAGACCTCTTTTACCTCTCATATATAGTGATTATTTCTTTCCAGTCTGATTATCTTTTCATTTTCTAAAATAATGTATTTGGAAGGCACAAATTTTAAAATTTAATGAAGTGTAATGTATTAGTACTTTCATTTATAATATGTGCATATTATGTATTATCTAAGAAATCTTTGCCAAAACCAAAGTCACTAAAATTTTCTCTTTTATTAGATATTTTAGAATCTTAAGTTATACATTTATGTGTGTTATCTGCTTTGTGTTAGTTTTTCTGTACAGTGTGAAACCATAATATTGGCTTATTTTTTTTCCCAAACTCATATCTAGTTATCTGAAATTACTTGTTAAAAATACTGTCCTTTCGTTAACTGATGAAAACTTAGTGGCTGTGTGTACATTTATTTCTAGGCTTTGTTATTGTCCTGTGTATTCACGTTCACGCCAGTAACACATTGTTGATTATTTTAGCTTTTGTAACTAAGTCTTAGAATCGGGTTAAGTTCCTTAAATGTCTTAAGTTTTCTGGCCATTCTATTTAGAATTATTGTGTACATTTCTATTAAATTATTTTTTAAAGCCTGTTGGAATTTTGATTAGGATTGTGTTGAGTCTCTAGATAAATTTTGGGAGAAGTTTACATTTTAACAGTATTAAGCCAGGGGTGGTGGTGCATGCTTGTAATCCCAGCACATGGAAGACTGAGGCTGCGTGTGAGACCAGCCCGGACTACATAATGTGTTTAAAGCCAGTATGAACTACATAGCAAGACCCTGTCTCAAAAAAACAAAAAACCCCAAAACATTTTAACAGCATTAAATCTTCTAATCCATGAACATTTTCTCTTTTGATGTTGCCTTATAGGTTTTTCTTAAGTCTAGACCCAAGTATTTAGTGGGTTTTGATGCTGTTTTGAATGGTATTTATTTTCATTGTCCAGTTGATAGAATATTAGAGATGCCGTTGAGTTTGAATATTGATTTGTGGTCTTGTTAAATTTGTAGTTCTACCAGCTCTTTGAGGTTCTGTCATATATACAACCCTACAGGATCTTGTCATTTATTAGATAGTTTTACTGTTTCTTTTTAACCTGTATGCCTTCATTTCTTTTTTTTTTTTTATTACACTGGTTAGAACTTCAAATAAAATGATGACAAATGGTGAGGACAGATGTATTTGGCTTGCTCTTGATTTTAGGAGGAAAGCAATGTCTTTGACCACTTGAATAAGATGTTAGCTGTAGGTGTGTCATGCATGGTTGCTTGCCCTTTATCCGGTTGAGAAAGTTTCTGTCTTTCTGAGAAATTTATTTTTTATTGTGAGTGGGTGTTGAATACCCCACCCCCACCCCAATACTGGAGGTTGAACACAGTGTCTTTCCCTTCAGCCATATCCATAGGCCCCTCTCCGCTTTTCATTTTGAGAGAGGGTCTTACTGAATTGCCCAAGGCTGGGCTTGAATTGAAAATCCTCCTGCCTGCCGCAGCCCTCCAGAGTGCTGATATTACAGGGGTGCACTATCATGCGAGAAAGGTTTTTTTTGTTTGTTTTTATTTTTTTTAAAGAAAAAGTTTATTTCCATCACAAGAAGCACAGAATAAATACACATCAACAGAAGTTAAAAAAAAAACACCCCAGAAAAGTGCATTATGCAGCTTCTACTGCAAATTCAAGGTACAAAATATACTGCCTTTTAAATACATGATAAAAAACCCAAAAAATTTAAAAAATACTGACATTGTAATGCAACCCAGGGGAACCACCTGCAGCTTTTGAAAAACCAAGGAGTAACTTGTCTGGTGGAGTTCCTAATTGGGGTGGAGGAAAGTTTATTTTATTTTATTTTATTTTTTTTCTGGCACCGGGGATTGAACTCATGATCTCGCACTTGCCAGGCAGGAAAAAGGTTTATTTTAATACTCAAAATTTTTAAGTTTTTAGTCATTTTGTTTTGTTTTTAAACTCCCATTGTTTGATTACTGTGCCTTCCTAAGAACATTTTTTCCTTACACTGTGCTGTGAGCCTTTCTGAACACTTTATTAATTCATAATCACAACTCATGAATTATATACTGTATTAGTATTCAAGTTTTATAGATGAGCTGTTAGTGTGATTGCATGAATGTTTATTTCTAATAAAGTTGGGTTTATTTTTTATTTCTCTTTATATTCCATGTTGGGTTCTCCTACATCTCTATTGATTTTAATTGTTTTTTCGACCATTTGAGAAATTAACATAATTCTAATAATGTGGAATTAATTAACATAATGTGGAATTCTGTGAACAGTATCAGGGTCTTAGAGAATTTTTACTTTTTTATCCTTCTCTAGTCATCTTATGCTAATTTTTAGCTATTATATGAACATCTTATGGGTTTCTGGGAAGGAGGAACATTGTGTGTAAGGTGTGATTGACAGTTATGAGATCTACATTTTGTTTATTTGATTTGTTTTATTCTGAGAGTGGTGCTTTTAAGTTTGCTCCTATTAGTTTATCTATTGGTCCTTGCCTATACTTTAGCTGTTGCTTCACAAAATTGTTGTTTATTGTTTGACACAGGTAGTTAGATAAATAGATTGCAATAAATTCTCCATGTTTGTTGTGAGTTGTAGTTATTAGGAATAAAACGTATTCTTTTCTGTGTCATCTTTGGCTGGAATTCTTGTCTTGCTATTAGGGTTTAATTGTATTTCTTACTGTCTTACCCATTAAACTTTTGTTTCCCTCTTTATTGTTACCTTTCTGAGTCACTTTTTAATGAGTAGCATATATTACTCCTATGTAGCACATTGTTGAGTCTGATTAGGAGCCTTGAAAATTATTTTGATTTAGCAGGTGAGTTATGTCTGCTCACATTTATTGATGTGACTGATCGATGTGTTTACTCTCAACTTTGATATTTTATAATTTTGTGTATTGTTGTATTTATGTTCCTTTTTAAAAGTGATTTTTTTTTAACAACAAAGTTTTATTAAAGGTAGGAAGTGAAATAGGCTCTGCAGAGCAAGTTTGGGACAAGTAAAAGTAGGAAAAGAAGTACAGTCCACAATGAGGGTGGGCCACCACACAGGAGAAAACACAGGGACCTAAAAAGGGGATTATTTTTGTTATTTGAGAAGGTTTGTATTTTTATTATAGTGTTTATCTTTTCATTTATACATACTTAATGCTTTTTAGTTCTATTACTCTTATGTTACCTAGTTTGGTAGTTTTTTAATGGTGTACTTTCCTGTTCAATAGCTGCTGCTTCTGTTTGGCTTTCAAACAAGAAGGCATTTATTCTGCTTCCTTTTTTTGTTGCTCTCCTTTTTAGTTATATTTTCACATTAGTGTGCAGATGTTTGTATATTAGTCTTCTAGCTTTTACTTCATCTTTGATATGTATAATTTTGCTTAAGTTATCTTTTGGTTGAATGAAGGCAAGATGAATGTGAAACTGCACTACCTAATGTGTAGTCACTTGACACTTGTGGCTATTGAGCATTTGAAATAGCGGTTTGAATCAAGGTGTTTTTTATACTTGTGAACATATTGGATTTTGTACACGTGGTTAAGTAAAATCTATTACAAAAATTTCACCAGTTTGTTTTACTTTTTAAAATGTGGTACTAGAAAATGTGAACTTAAATATGTGGCTTGTATTTGTATACACTGTATTTCTGTTGAAGAGTATAGCTCTTAGTAGATTCCTCAAAAGTTCCCTACAGAATTCCCTAAATTCTCTCTCTCTCCTTGATACTTGAAACATAATTTAGCTGTGTATGAGATCATTAATTCACACATTGCTTTCACTGAGGTTTCTGGAAATGCTGCTTCATAATACTTTTTACTTTTTATATTGAAGTATAGTTGTTTCAAACTTGTAAGTTGCAGTATTTTGGACATAATTTTATTCAAATATGTCTTAAAGTCACTTGTTCTGAATAATTTTGCCAGACACTTAGTGGGTCCTGTATAAATGTGTTAAGGAATACAATATAAAATTTACCATCTTAACCTTTTTAAAGTGTATCATAAAGAAGTGTTAACTATTGTATATCAAATTATTGTACAACAGATCTCCAAAACTTTTCATATAAAACTGAAACATGTCATAAAGTGTCCCTCTATTCTGCTTTCTGTTCCTGTCTTTATGATTACTTTAGATACCTAATGGAATCATGTAATATTTGTGCTTTAATTTAACTAAATTTAACTTAGCATAACATCCTCTATTCATCCATATTGTAGCATATAACAATATCTCTTCCTATTTAGGGCTCAGTAATATTCCGTTGTAGCATATGCTGCATTTTCTTGGGTATCGTGAATGATGCAACAGTGAGCACGTTGTGCACACACCTCTTCACAATTATGTTTTTCAGTTCTTTTAGATAAAAAATTCAGAAATAGGATTCCACTTTCTTCACATCCTTGGTGACGTGTAATTTTCTGTGACAGACATCCTAATGGGGAGAGGTGATACCTTATTGTGGTTTGGTTTTCATTCCTTGGCAATTACTGATACTGAGCACCTTTTCATATGCTTGTTGGCTGTTTGTATATTTTCCCCCAAAATATCGTGGTGTAGAGGTTAGAATTAGGGATGAAACCCAAGGCCTTGTGCGTGCTAGGCAAGTGCTCTACTGCTAAGCTATATTCCCAGCCTTAGTTAGAGAAATATATCTTGTTGGGATAAATGCTTGTATATTTTTTTTTGCTCTTTTTTACAATCAAGTTGACTTCGTTCTTGTGTTGTAAGACTTCTTTATATATTCTGGCTATTAACTCTTTGTTGCATATCTGGTGTTATGGTTTAGTTTTTAAATGTCCCTTAGAAGTCTCATGTGTTTGGAATGTGATTGGATCATGGGACACTATATCCAGTGGATTCATCCATTATGAATTCAGTAGCTAAATGTGCTTGCTGTAAGGAGGTGGAACCTGATTGGAAGTGGGTCACTGGAGGCATAATATGGAAGGGTATATTCTTGTGCTGGATTCCTCTCCTCTCTGCTTCCTGGCTGCCAGGGGATGAACAGTTTTCATTTCTCATTCCCTTCTACTATATGTTTTGCTTGGAGTCAGTCAGTTTCAGACTGAACCCACTAGAAAATGAACCACATAAACCTCTCTTTTTAAATTTATGGATCTATCAGGGATTTGTGTCCCAGTGACGAGAAAGAGACCAATCTTAGATAGCTTTCATTTTCTTTTGAGCATGATGTTAGCTGTGGGCTTTTCACATGTGTTTATTA
>RJWT010036935.1:0-13156 GCA_004365215.1 Cuniculus paca | reverse complement strand
ATATTCCAGCATCTGAACTGTTTCTCTCAGAGAGACTGTTTACTCTGCTGCTTACTATTCCGCCATCTTTAGCTCCTCCCTAGTGTTGATTTGTTACTGTTGTGTTAATCTATTTTCATGGTTTGAAACTCATATTGTCTTCATTGTTCTGATCAGTTTCATTTTATTCTGTTTTGTTTGATCTTATTACACTTGATGGCATGGACAGCTATTTCAAAGATAACAAAATATATAATTGCAGCCATCAAAGATGTCCAATTATCTTGTTTCAAAACCCTGTATTGCTTTCATTGTTTTGTTTTGATTGATTTTACTCTATTCTGTGTTGTTTGATTGCATTATATCTGAAGGTGTCGGCAACTATTCTGAAGATAACAAGAAGCATTATGGTAGCTACTGCTGTTTTACTATTATCTTTAAAAAAATCAACTCAGAAAAAAAATAAATAAAATAAAATAGCTAAATGGAATATGCTTTCTAACGGGCCAAAGAGTCCCAAATATTTGACTTTGAAAATGATTCAACATTTCTTAAAGGGTTAAATAAGTGATGTCGGATTGTAGCCTAAGTTACCTTTACTGTGGATAGGCTTGGAAAGGGATGGGGCCTGAAAAGCTGAAGCCTGAGGTTAGATCCCATCTCAAAATCATAGGCCTCAAATACCTCTCCGGGCATCTGTTTCCTCAACCACTGGGGATTTTTTTTTTCTTTCTTCATTTCACATGTGATTAAATGATGGAATACTTGTGAAAGATCCCAACCAAATGTCTAGAACTTGGGCCTTAATAACTGGGATATAACAGGCAGCTGAGTTAGTTAGAAATATTATAGGCAGTCAGATAGGGCCAGGTCCTCGAGAAAGTGGACACAGAAGACCAGATGTCTTGTGACCTTGAAGGAGACAGCACCTCCTGCTATAAGCCAGATCTCAAGACAAGGCAAAACAAATACAACCACACCCTAAATAGCAACTTCAGAGATTGACATTCTAAATAGGTATGGATCACCTTGACCATCCCAACCCCCTATAGGAAGTAGTCACTAATCCTTAAGAATGCTCACTTGTTATGTGACTTGCTTCCCTATTTATCCCTGATTTGGTCAATTTTACCTGAACAATTAATCTTATTGGTTGATCATAGTTCTCTCTGACCTCATGCCCATTTGCCTTGAGTTCCCAGGTTTTCCCTATCTTGGACCCACCTAACCTTGTGGTTTTACACTGTAAAAGTCTCAAAAAACAAAATCTTTGGCAACCCACTCAGGACCCCTTCTGTCTCTCTCTCAGACAGAAGCTTTCTCTTTCTCAATAAATATATCCTGCTCGTAAAAATAAAATAAAGTAAAATAAAATAACTGGGATATATAACCCTTTTCAGAGCTACAGTGAGCTGCAGACAAAAATGTTTGAACACAAGTCAAAATTCCATAGTAACACTGAAACATGGATTCTGGAAGCCAAATTCCCGAACATGGTTTTACGTAGCCTCTAATGCTTGCATCCAAAGCATCAACCACATACAGACTGTGGCAGCCGGTGAGCCAGTGAAAGTGTGTGCTAGGAACACAAGTTCGGGAGCACTAAGACCTGGTGTCATACTTGGTAATGCTAACACTAGCTGTAGAACTTTGGGTTAATCATCCAGCTTCATCTGTAAAATAGCGGGGGGCAATGACAATAGTCAGTCCTCTTGTTGTGAGGAATGAATGAGCTCAACCATACAAATGCACTTAGGCCAGTGAGGGCCTGTTACTTAGGAGACAGGAAATAGCAGTGGGGTTGCCTTAGCTCTTCTTATTACTTTCAGCCAATAAGCCTTGGGAGATGAGTTTGATAATTTTGTAAAGCCTAAAGGCAAGATTGTTCTTTAGATAAAAAACCAATAGGATTTTAAAGGCACGTATCTCTTAATTTCAGAGTTCATTTGCCAATACCTTTCTTTTGCAGCTGAAAAATCTTTCAGCTGTTCTCCAGCTGGTTATCTCAGAACTACAGGATGAGGTTTTCATGGCGTCCACACCGGAACTCATCTCAGATGGCAGTGTGCATTTCTGCTTTTGTGGAAAGGTCTTGAGCCAAGCATGGTGGTGCACAGCTGTACTCCTAGCAGTCAGGAGAATGAGGCAGAGAGGTCACGTGAGTTCAAGGCCAGCCCAGGATACATAGTCAGCTTGAACTACATCATAGTGAGACTGTCAAAAGAAAAGAAAAAAAGAAAAAGAAAAAGAAAAAGAAAAGGAAAGGGGAAGGTCTTGTGTGACCGCTTAGATTTGGTTTTGTCTTCTGGGAGGTCAGTGCCAATTTATTGGGACCTATTACCATTAGCACATGAGCCTGAGCTGCTCTGAAACAATACCAATCACTCTGAATACACTGCATGACAATGACACCAAAATTGCGTTAGATTTGCAGACTTACCCTAAAATAACCTCCAATGAGACCACAGGTTTTTTTTTTAGAAAATTATTTAAAGGAGAACTCATGGTTTAATAATTATGACAATGCACAATTACTTTGTGTCAATTAAAAATAACTAATAATAATAAAACCATAATAGCAGATAAAGTCAACCCAAGAAGTCAGTAGATGGCTTTTTAAAAATAACCAAACACATTCATGGGAATGAAAAATAAATAGCAATCAAATTAAAACCCAAGGGGAAATTCTGAGTTGTAGCAATGGAATCGATTTGCTTTTGCTTATTTTTAGCTTTGTATCTTGAAATAATTTTAGATTTAGCAAAAAGTTACAAAAATAGCAAGAGAATTCCCATATACCCCCAGTTAACTTCCTGTAATGTGAACATATGGCATAGATGTATTAGAAGCCAAGAGATTAACATTAGTAGAAAACAGTTAATGAATATGCAGATTTTACAGAAATATTCACAATTTTCCACTGATGTCATTTCTGTACTTCAAGATTCATGGCTCTGTGGTCTGAGTTTCCAAATTTCCTTTGTCTGTGTTGAAGAGTGCTGCCCAAATATTTCGAAGAGCATCCCTCAATTTGGATTTGTTTGGTGTTGTCTCATAATTAGAGTTAGCCATTTCTGGTAAAAATGCCACAGAAGTAACATTTTTCTCACATTAAGGGATACACAGTGTCAATCTTTTCATTACTGGGAATGTTAATCTCTACCAGTTGTAGTCTATTTCTCAGTTTATTTTTTACAAAGTTTTATGGGCTAGATTTATAATATCCCCCAAAAGGCTTGTGTGTTCAGAATTTGGGTTTCATAAGGTGATGGGGAAATGGAGGTGCTGTGTTCATCAGTGGATTAATCCCATCTTAGTTACTTTTTTCATTGCTGAGGCAAAATACCAGGCACCCAAAGTTAAGGGAGGAAACGTTTATTTAACTCACAGTTTATAGAGGTTTCAGTCCACAGTCAGTTGGCTCTAAGGCAGGGTGGCATGTCAGAGGGGCAATAGTTCATGGTAGCAGAAGACAGCAAAGCAATAAGAGGAAAAAAGGAGACAAACCTCTCTCTGTCCCTTATATTTGTGCAGGATACCTGCCCTAGGGTGGGTGCAGCCGTTACACCCTTAATCCCACCATTGGACCATGAATCAATCACAAACTCTACATTCAGCTGCCTCCAAAAATCCCACACCCCCACGACCACATGGGACATTGAGAGACATCCAGACACAAACCATAACATCTCCCAAAGAGTTCAGAGCTCAATGTGGCCTTAGCATCCAGGGTCTGAGTGGAAATGACAGGTCACCGAGAGTGAGATCTACAAGGATATCAGCCACCCTGATGACCATGACGTGAGCATCTTTCCTCCACCAGACCCTTCCACCATGCCCTTCCCACCGTGAAACCACCCAGCTACAGATTGTATCCTTTAAAAACTGTGAGCCAAAACAAATCTTTCCTTTAATTTGTAGGTGTCAGGTTTCGTATCTCAGAGATAAGTGACTCAGATACAAAGTTACTATTTTTTCCTTCGTAATTAATATCTTGAGGAACTCCTTTAGAAAAAATTATGGTGAGTGATTTTTATCTCTTTGCAAAGTTAAAAGTGTCTGATGAAAGAAAAGCCTTGGTATATTTAGGATAATAAGGATTTGTTTATCAATAGGAAAACAAATAAACAATTGTGACCTTTTCATAAATGGAGTAATATTCAGCACCAAAAATTAATGAGCAATAGGTTATCTTGAATATAGAAGACTCAGAAACATGATTTTGAAAAAATGCCTGTAACATTTAATTCTTATAAAACAGCATACAATTTTCTCAAGTTTGCAAAGTACCTAAATAATATATTGCTCAAGGAAGTATGCATATACAGCACATTTATGAAGAAAATAAAAAAGATACTTTTTTCCCACTTGAGAAATCTGAAAGACATGGAACATATTCATACTGTGAAGTACAATTCAGAAAGAATGAAGAACACATTACTGACACATACAACAATACAGATGAGCCTCCCAGTCAGTATGCTGAGAACGAGGCAAGACACAAAGGTGTACGTGCTGTACAGATCCACTATGTGAAGGTCACTCACCAGGGAATCTTCTCTGCAGAGAGCAACACAGTGATTAGAGCAGAGCAGTGGGATGAGGAACCAGGACTGAGCAACCCACTCCTGGAGTGCAAGAGAAGTTCTGAGGTGGTTCTATTTCTGATCTGATGATGATGGTTACCTGAGTAGTGTATCAGCTAGGATTCACCAGAGGAACAGATTTAATATAATATAATGCTATACTTATATTTGTGTGTAGTATATGCCATGTACATATGATACATGAAAGATTTACAAGTGAGGTTTACAATGGCCCTCTGCAGAGTCAGGATGGAAGAATACAAAAAGAACCATCTGGACGCTATACAGTCAAAGCATCCAGTCAAAAGTCAAGGCTTGGAGCTCACTGCAAAGTCCTGCACGAGTCTGTACCTAGAAGCTGAAAAGTCTGCACTGAATTCTGGAGATGGATATCGAAAGGCGACAGCAAAGACTAGAGCCCCTCTGAAGAAGCATAAGCGAGACTTCCTTCTTTCCTTTTCTGTTCTACCAAAGATACGAGCCTATTGGCTGGTGCCACTAACACCCAGAGTGGGTCTCCCGTCTCCAGTGAATCCATCAGCTACACCTAGAACTGTGGTAAAGCAATCACCTAGGCATTTCTTACTCAGGTCTATACAGTTAACTATCACAGGTACTGACATACGTAAAACTTCATCAAAATGAGCTCTTAAGTATGTGCATTTTACTGTATGTAAATTATACTTCAGTTAAAAAGAATCCAAATGACAAAGCAGGTGACATGTTTTTCTTTTAACTTCACATTCTTTTTTGTAACATAAAAAGTAGGCAACTGCACATAGCCACAATTTTATTTTTGACATTATGTTGACCTATAAAATCACAAATGGACCTTCCACTCTTGCTTGGTGAATTTTTATAGCCCTTCCCTTATTTATATGATGTCTTTCGTTTTAATAGTTGGCTTTAGGCCAGAGATTTAGCTCAGCGGCATAAGCGCCTGTCTCCCATGCGCGAGGTCGTGAGTACAATCCCCGGTAACAAAAAAAAAAAAAAAAAAAAAAAAAGTTGGGTTTAGTCTATCAGCCTAAAAAAAGACCTTGACAACAGAAACCACATCTCCTTGAGCCCCACACCATGCACTGTGACATCTCACAGCACGGCAAACACAGCGGGGTGCTGGGGGATGTTCACAATTTTTGAGGCAAACAGCACCTCAACACCACGTGGACTACTAGCTTAAAACAGTTCAGCCTCAATTTTATATTATGCTGGTTTCTTTTTCATAACATATTTTTGGCAAAGCTTATTGGTTACTATCAAAAAACCAAGCAAGCACAAAATGAGTGTGCATTGGGGAATGAGGAATGAGGAGGGCAGTGCCCAGTGTTAGTCTAAATTTTGTGAATCTCTGCAGTGCCTAAGAGGCATATATATCCCATTAGCAATTGTGACTATTTAGAAATGAAGTGAAAATATCTTTCTCTCTAAATAATGTGTACCTGTTTTTCTAATGGTTACTAGGTCATTAATAATACGTACTTACTAAGTTGTTTAAATCCAACTACTCAAACAAGGAAACAAAACAGAGCATGTTGACTATTCCTTTGGGCCTAGGAGTGGCATGAAAATATAGTGGAGACTCTAAAGGGGATGTCTGAGAACTCCTGCTGCCATGACCCTTTGAGGCACGTGTGTAAACACAAAGATCCAGGTACACACAGATTCGCCAGCACAGTGCCTGATGTGCATGACTTCTCAGAAAATGCAGGGAGGCGTGAAGGAATGAATGAATGAATGAATGAGCACTTGCCCTTTTCCCTCGCCTGCTCAGGCTTCATCCTCCCAGTGTGCAGCCCTCTAAGAGAACCCTTCACTCCCAGCCCTTGCTTGGACAGGACTGGGGAAAGGGATTGGAACCCACAAGGGGTCCCAGGATGACTGTGGCACCACTCATGGGCATGTAGGAAAACATCCCAAAGCAAGTGCATACGGCGGAGGGAGAGACTGGGTCTGTGGCCGGTGACAGGTGACACATGAGAAGGGCTGGAAATACACAGGCAGCTAAGAATAGGAAGTTCAGGCTGGTAGCAGCGAAGAATGTGATGTGGGAATCAGGGCTTCAGGTCACTGTGCTTGAATGTAATGGGATTTCCTGAAGAGGAGCAGAGCAGATATTTAAGGAAGAGCCACGGGGCCAGGGTCTTGGGAAACGAATGTGCTTATAATAAACGCAAGGCTTTCAATGGGGCAAGAAAACTCCAAGGGTTGGCTGGTTGGAAAGTATTCAAAAGTATGAGGGGGTACAAAATAGAACCCAGGGGAGATATATCCAGGCAAATAATCGATAGTGCTAGAGTCATTGCAAAGCAAAGAGAACGATTTCTAGTTTCTCTGTAAACAGAAAACCGCCACACTAAACCCCCACCATCAAAGGAGGCCGAGAACATGGACTGAAGAGGCTTCACCTCCAGGCTACCTATAACAGTGGGTGGGATGTGGCTGGAATATCAAAAATCTGCTCACACAGAGATCATGTCAACCAAACAAAGCCCAGCGTGGCGTATGAGGCTGACAGGTGGCTCTAGCTGCAAGTTTCATGCCAAGTTTTGTCTCATTCTGTCTCTAAGAGGGCTCATTCGTTTTGCACTGCACCTCAAGTTGTAATGTACATCACATTTCAGTGTTATCCCCACATCATCACAACCATCTAAAATAAAGTATCTGCATCTGTTTGAACTTAGAACATTTTACAACTTCAAGGCAGAACTTTATTTTTAGTTGAACCTTTATTGTCTCAGCATATGAACTCTATTTGTTCGAAAGTACCCACAATCTTTCTACTAATTCTTTCAAGGTATATTGTACTGTGGTCTTTTTGGCGCCTTTTTACCCCTCCTTTTGGTAGAGAGGATGAAACCCGGAGACTTTGCACTGCGCTATGTATCCAGCTCTTTTTAAAGTTTTTATTTTGATGCAGGGTTTCACTGAGTTGCTAAGCTCCTCGGGCTAGGCTTGAACTTGTGATCCTCCAGCCTCCCAGAGTACTTGAAGAGGGTAGGGATTTTAGGCATGTACTACCACTGCCAGTTTTTGGTGCTCTTCTTGAAGGGTACAGTGTCTGTGACATTGATAACATTGAGAAATCCAGGGAAGCAGCTGAGATTTGTAGAAATTCACTAGATTGAGAAATCTGGGATCAAATTCTGAGTCTATGATACACTCACTCTGACTTCACTCCAGTCTGATTATCTCTCTGAACATCTGCGTTTGCATCCATAAAATGACAGGGCCAGGGCTAACTGCTGTGGGCACAGCCTGAGCTTGAGATTTCTGGATCGTGGCTGAATTCTGTGGGACTATCATTTCCTAACACCCTGAACCCAGGGACGTGATTCTCTCTGAGTTCATATTTCACTGTGTATAAAGTAAGAATATTAAGATTTTCCTCATGGGGTGATTGAGACAAAGGCAAAGTAGACTAGTAAAATATCTTACTTTGAACTCCACTGACTAATATCATGCCTTCCATTTGGGGAAGAAATAAGATTTTTTTAAAATAGGGCATTCATAGTTATATATAGTAATGGTGAGTGTTGTAGTTATCCTATCATGCCATGATTTAGGTACAATTACTCCTACTTATTGTCTGGTTACCTGCTTTCCTATGGGACTTGCTTCCTTGTAAATTCTGGAGCATAAAGTAGACAGGCACTATACTGCAAAGCACATTTCGGAACTGTGAGCATGCAGGACACAAATACAATTAATGCTCAAAACTATTGTGCAAACACACAGTGCAAGTCAGTCTCAGGTCTACTTTCCTGTTTCACATTTGTTCAGCACAGCACTTATGTCTTCTTGACCATGCTTAAACTTCTCTTATTATAAATTTTAATGTATATTTACTGTAAACACTATGAAAGCACAGGTAATTTTAAAAACTTCTTAACATACCCAAAAATTGCCACCATGAATGTTTTGATGTGTAAATTCTTGTTTTTGTACATGTTTTCAGATGGACTTGGAATATATTTTATTGTAAATGTAATTTTGCAAGTATTTTTAGGTACTATTTTTTCTTTGGGTAAAATATGTAAAATTTACAATTTGGTGGCATTAAGCACACTCACAGTGTTGTCCAGCCATCACCTCTACTAAGTCCTGCAGCTCTGTCCTCATCCCCTAAGGATATAGCGCTCATTCTCTATTCTTCACTTCATGCAGTTCAAAGAAAGCACTAATTTACTTTCTGTCCCTATGTATGTACCTAGTCTAGCTGTTTTACACAAGGGAGGTCATAATTATGTGATTTTTGTGCCTAAGTTCTTTCACTTACAGAGCATCATATTTTCAAGGTCCACCCATGTTGTAACATGTATCAGTTTCTTATTCTTTTGAGTGACTGAGTAGCATTCACTTGTATCACTATGCCACATTTTATTTATCCATTCCTCAACTGATGGGCTTCTGAGTTGTTCTGACAGTTATAATATTTGTGTACAAGTTTTTGCCTGAAAGTCTATTTTCACTCTCATATTTAGAAGCAGAATTTCAGGTAACATGTCATCATGAATATTTTTCTAGATCATTAAAAACTCTTTTGCAATGTCTTTTTATATAACTGCAAAAAATTTCTTTGTATGGATTTACCAAATTGAGTTCAGAATCCCCTATTTCTGGATGTTTAATTTACTCCAAACTTTTTAATGTCATAATCCATGCTTTTAGAGCTCTAGGACCCTCCATAGCTATCATTCCAGTGTACTTCTTACAGACCAGACCTGCTTAGAGGGACTATATTTCTAATACCTTTAAACTCACAAAAATCAGAAAGATATGTAATATTACTCCTATTTTACAAGTGAAAACTGAGACAAAGAAGTTTACACAAGTGTGCATGATCTTAATATTGAAACTGAGGTCATTAAATTTCATGGACAGGACTATTTTCTCAAGATGAAGTTCTAGAAGTAGGATTTATAAATCAAAGTGTGTGCAACATTTTAAATTATTTATTGCAGAACTTTTAAAAGGCAAGACACTTTTGGCAACTTCATCAAGCTTGAATCAAGAATTTTAAAGATTTAATTTGGTTCCAAAGTGCCTTTCAAAAATTGATGCTATAATCTTTGGCATGAAGGCCATATTTAAATTACAGGAAAATGAGCTTCTTGTTTATGTAGATCATAAATTTACTGCCAAGGCACAAATGTGAATCTAAGAGGTCTCGAATTATAGAATGAGTGGTTAGAATTCACGATCGCATGCTCCGAGTCGTTTGCATTTGCCAAATCGTGATCAATCTTTTGATGAGTAATTCAAACCCTGAGGTTGACAACATGAAAAAAGAGGCTCCCTCCAAATTGTCTTTAGGAGGAGAGTTGATATTTGGGACATGATGTTCACAGCCCTCAGCAGAATGTCAGTTTTTGATAAGTGGAAATGTGTTTTCCACAGGGAACCTGCTGCTCTATGGAACAACTAGTTTGATAATTGCTGTAACTTCTGTTATTAAGTACCAGATTGAAAATAATTTTGTACCATGAGTAATCTTGGTTCAATGGCTGTAACAAAAGCAGTCCCAAATCAGGAAAAACTATACTGATATGGTTTAGATCTAAAATGTCCCCCAAAGTCTCATGTGTTTGATAGGTGATTGGATCATGGTGATATCGTACTCATCAGTAGATGCACTGATGAATTTAGACATTGAATGTGCTCTTACAAGGAGGGGCTTGGTTGCAGGAGGGTCATCAGGGGCATGACCTGGAAATGTGTAAACTTACCTTCGGCTCCTCCCTTCTGCCTCTGCTTCCTAGCTGCTGAGGGTAGGACAGTTTTCCTTCACCCTATCCCACTACCATGCCTTAGTCAGTTGACCAAGGAATGAATCTTTCAAAAGCCATGAGCTAAGACAAATCTGTCCTCCTTTAAGGTGTGGGTGATGCGTATTTTATCCCAGTGATGAAAAAATGACTCATATACCTACTCTATGGTTTATTGGAGATTTTTAGAATAGTTTTTTGATAAGAAAAAGAATGTAAATGCAGATTTTTACCATTAAATGGTTTATGACATAAATAATCTTTACCTGATAAATTGTTTCTATCTAGTATTTTTTTTAGTACCATCTCAAAACCTAAACCAATGTCTAATACAATATCTGGGCTTCACAAATTCTACTTTAGTTTAGCACATTGATTTTTAAAAGGCAGAGATACAATTGCAATTTCCTTATATTGACAAATATTTATTGCACGCCTGCTCTCTAAAATTATTAGCAAAATCGCCAATGAACAAAACAAATAACTCTATCCTCATAAAAATGAATATCTAGGGATATTAGAGATGGTGGAGTATATAGTCACACAAAATGCTATTGTCAAGTGGAGGTAAACAAAGAAAAAAAGAAGATAAGAGACAGAAACAGTGAGAGCAACATGAAGCAAACATCTGTGTCAGAGAAAGAACTGCTTATGGCACTACATGAAAAGAGCGAAAGTCAGCTTCTAGGAGCTGAAAGAAGTTCCCAAACCATGGCCCAGAAGGAAGGGGGGACCTCAGTTCTATAACCACAAGGAATTGAATTCTTCCAACTACCAATGAGCTTGGAAAGGAAGCTCAAGCTCAGAAGAGACTGCAGTCCTGACCAGTCCTGTGATGCTCTTGGTCGAGAATTTAGCCATGCTGTGCCTGAATTTCTGACCTAAAAGGACTGTGAGATACTTCAGAGCCACTAAACTTATGACACTTTGTCACACTGCAAATAGTAATGAGCACAAACCATTTTAAAATCTGCACCATGTACCATGACAGTGAGGGGAGAATGCCAAGGTAGACAAATCTTTCAAAGAGTTTTGCTACCATCAGAGTAGAAATATGGTGATGTAGAGGTAGTGTGGTCAACATAGCACTGTTTGAATTTTTGGTAACATTGTCTACTGATGAAAATGCTGCAAAAGCATGCCAGAGGGGAGAGCAGCTCCTCATGCTATGTGCTGGAGAGAGAGAATGAGACCCGAGCAGCAGGAAGAGGGACAGGGCTGGTCTCCTGCATAAAGGAAGTCACTCTCCCGCAGTCTTGGAAGAAGGAAGGCAAAGTGGCATTGCTGTGCACAGAGAGGTCAGTTGGTTACTGCCTAGTGAGAGCGTCTTCCCTGCTTCTGTCTTTCAGTAAAAAGAGCGAGGACATCAGAAAGAGAGGGATGAGAGAAGAATAATCCTCTGGCATGGGAAAGTGAAAAGATTGGGGGATAGGATGGGCTTGCTTGGGCTATACGGAGTTACTGGTAAAGAACTTCAAATGAAGCCGTCCAAGAGACATTTTTCTCCAACTACATTTAGTTTTCCGGTGCAGGCTTTCACAAGTCAGAAGAGTTGCACTGAATCAAGTTGAGAGTTTTCAGACATACACAACAGAAAGAGTGGGGTGGGGCACAAGGGAGTCCAGTGTGTATAGCAGGGATTGGCTGCAATGCTTGTGTAAGCAGATGAACGAAATGTGGTAAGGCTCTGGTATTATAGTTGTCATTATTGGTTGGACAGTGCAGTCCCAAGATGTTCATGCAATAATTCCTGTGGATGTTACCTTCTATAACAAAAAGGGCTTTGCAGATGTTATTCAACATCCTACTGTTAGGGACTATCCTGGATTATTGAGGGGAGACCTGATATAATTCTAATCATCTTTATAGGGGATGTAGGAGGGTCAGAGGCAGAAGAGAAAATTGATGATGACAAAGTGACACACTTTGAAGTTGAAAGTAAGAGCTACAAGCCATAGAATTCAAATGATCACTAGAAGTTGAAAGTGGAAGGAAATGGATTTTCCTTTAAAACCTCTGGGAGGAAGCAGTTCTGCTCCTGACTTGACTTTGGCAGAGTGAAACTAATTTTAGGCTTCTGTCCTCTGGAAGTGTAAAATAACATATTTGTGCTGTTTTATGCCACTGATTTGTTCTAGCAGTAATAGGACTTTGCAGTCCCAATAGAACTGAAGAACTGCTGAAGCAGAGATGCTAGAGGGGGTGAGCTCAAAACCTGGGAGAATGTGTCCTGCAAGAAGTTATCTAACATGGTTGAGAGGCTGCAGCAAGTGACCCTGGTAAGATAAAGGCCATGACATATGCAGATGAGGTACAAGAGTGCTTCGTAGGATAAGGACACAGTCATTGGAGGAAAGCAGATCAAGGACTTCAGCGGTTGGGGGCTAGAAAGACCATCTAAATGGATAATGAAATTCTCAAGGGTCATGATCAGTGTGGCACTAGAGAAAGTGACACTGATCTAGGGGCTGAATGTTTTAGAGTCAGAAGTGGGTGACCCAGGGGTCTCTAGAGAACTGTGATATGAAAAGCTAGTGGATGGGTTAGTCTGATGGAAGCAACTTCACAACTGTGAGGAAAAGGGGAAGTAGAAGCATACGGTCAGTTTAGAAAAGCAACAGAAAGGAGCAAAGGGTATTCCCCAACCTAAGGCCCTTGAGTTATCCCATGAGGATTGTGGGAAATAGAACAGCCCAGCCCCCATTTGAGAGAAACGCAGGGAAGGCAGTACCCCTGGGGTGAATCCAGGGTTCAGATGAGGTTAGGAATGAGGGAATTTTCCTGATGATCAACCTTGAGTTCCAGAGGAAGGTTTTGCTTTGC
>RJWT010036934.1:0-13151 GCA_004365215.1 Cuniculus paca | reverse complement strand
GCCTTCATTAAGAATGGGAACAAGCCAAGGAGAGAATCCCGATGAAAGCTGGGGTAATGAATGTGGTCGGAAAGAGGCAAGAATCCAAGTAGATCCAGATACAAAAGCAAAGTTAATGGCCTGAGCTAAAATGCTAACAGCAGCGAGTTAGGGGCCAGCCAGCATCACACGAATTTCCAGAGCAGTTCAGTGAATTGGTAGAGCCTGCTGGCTCCCTGCATTGTGTGGAGCTGATTGTACAGGGCACAAACAGCTGACACTGGGTGCTTTCAGCAAGCTGCTTTTAGAAAAGAACATCCTCTCGGAGGGGAGGTGAATGTGATAGCTGGCTTTCCCAGGCCCCTCTGCTGCTGATGTTGTTTTTAAGAGCTGCATTTGAAATCACCAGATTGATTTGCTAATTATACAAGCTGAGACTTTGTCTGGCAGAGACAGTCAGCTGGGGAGGGAGGGGTGGCTCGGGTGCGAGGAAACAGAAAACAATTCCGATTTTGAGCTCAAAGAAGTTTCGGGAACCAGATCCAGAGATGAACGCCTGGAAAGGGAAAGGAGAGTGGCAGAGCTGGGAGAAACTCCCTCAGCCCCTCGCTTGGGCCCTGAGACCCGAGGGCAGCCTGGCCCAAGAAGCAGTATTTCCACAGGTCCCGACCAGTGCACAGACTGCAGCAGCTCTGCCTCGTTCTAGAGGCATCTATTTGCAACAGACTTCCGGCTGCACGACATGAGGCAGGTGCTGATGAGTTAAACCACAATGCTGGTGACCACAGGACCTCTGAGATACAACGGGCTCATTGAGTTGTTGGAGATGCTAGCCAGAAATCAGGGACCGGTCTGGGACCCAGTTCCTGCAACCCTAGTGTTACAGGCAGCTGAGTTAGTTAGAAATATTATACGCAGTCGGACAAGGCTAGGCCCTCAAAGGAGCCAGTGCAGAAGACCAGATGTCTTGTCACCTTAGAGGAGACAGATACCTCCCGCTGTGGGCCAGATCTCAAGACAAAAGGCAACCACACCCTAAGTATAGACAGCAGGGATTGATATTCTAAATGGGTATGGATCACCTCGAAGAAGTCAGGAGCCACCATTTCAACCCCGTACGGGAAGAGTCACTGCTCTGTAAGAATGCTCGCTTGCTATGTGACTTGCTTCCCCTTTTGTCCCTGATTTGGTGAATTTTACCTGAACAATTAATCTTATTGGTTGACCATAGTTCTGTCCCACTTCAGGCCTTGCCTTGCAAGTTCCTAGTTTTCCCCACCTTGGACCCCCTCACCTCGTGGTTTTACTCTATAAAAGTCCCTAGAAAAGCCAGAGTCTCGGCCGGGCGTGGTGGCTCACGCCTGTAATCCCAGCACTCGGGAGGCTGAGACAGGAGGATCGTTGTGAGTTCAAGACCAGCCTGGGCTACAAAGTGAGCTCAAGGCCAGCCTGAACGGCATAGTGAGACCCTGTCTCAAAAAGACAAGGGCTGGGGATCTAGCTCAGCGGCCTAAGCGCCTACCTGGCAAGCGCAAGGTCGTGAGTTCAATCCCTGTGCCGCAAAAAAAAAAAAGCCAGAGTCTCTGGCAACCCACTCAGGAGCCCGTCTGTCTCTCTCTCAGACAGAAGCTTTCTATCTCTCAATAAATGTATCCTGCTCATAACCTCCGTTCTGAAAATTCATGCTTTGATTTTAGAGAACAAGAACTCGTACGGAACATCTAGCGGGTTGGGAGTTTCGATCCCCTGTACCATTAGCAGTGAGGCCAGGTGGCAGTGGAAGATGTTTGCTGGGCCAGTGCCAAGAGCAGTTTACAGCCTTGGGAAGGAAGGCACCGTAACTCAGAGGCTGGCCCTGCATCCGAGGGGCTGATGAAACACGGCAGTGCAACAGAGGATTTGGAATAGTGAGGTCCTCTGTCAGGCACTGGCTCAATAAATAGATTTTAACTGTTTATATTTGAATCATTATCAAATTTGTAAAATATGTATGTGGCTTTGATCATTGGCTTTGATAACTATAATGGCAACTCTGGCTCTAGCCAATAATACAGGTTAAAAGTGCTACAACTGCCAGGCGGTGGCACTCGCCTGTAATCCCAGCACTGGGGAGGCTGAGACAGGAGGATCCTTGCGAGTTTGAGACCAGCCTGAGCTACAAAGTGAGCTCAAGGCCAGCCTGAATGGCATAGTGAGACCCTGTCTCAAAAAGACAAGAGTTGGGGATTTATCTCAGTGACCTAAGTGCCTGCCTGGCAAGCACGAGGTCATAAGTCGATCCCTGGTGCCGCAAAAAAAAAAAAAAAAAAAAAGTGTTACAATTTTGAAAAGTTTAAATTGAACTGAGTGTGGTGGTGCACCCCTGTAATCTCAGCACTTTGGGAGGCTGAGGCAGAAGGATCACAAGTTCAAGCCCGTTTTGGACAATTTAGCAAGACCCTGTCTCAAAATAAAAACTTAAAATGGTGGGAGTTGTGGATCTATGTCAGTACAAAGAGCCTCAGTTCAATCCCCGGTACAGTCATACACACACACTCACTCACAAATAAGGTACAAAAATGAATCGTGTGCCAGATGTGGTGGCAAATGGCTGTAATCCCAGTACTCGGGAGGCTGAGGCAGGAGGATCACTTTAAGTTCAAGGCCAGCCTGGACTTTATAATAAGTTCAAAGTCAGTCTGACCTACAAAGCGAGACCTTGTCTCAACAAAAACAAAACAAGCAAAAAAGAATTGCACGCATATATCCATGGAGAAAGTGGAATAGAAATAGAAATTCAAGGAGAAAAAGCATTACATAAAATTTCAGACTAAAATCTGTCCATATGTTTTCAAAAGAGGATAATAAGAAGAGCTGCTCTGAAGGGTATGGGCAGTAAGTGTCACCAGCCCAGGACGACCACACTTGAAAGGAGGCCGCACTGTGGGTGCCTTTTATCAACCCCTCATTTGGGAAAACAGTGAAGGTAGAGACTTCAACATGGAATTCTAACAGTGCTCTGCAAAGTGCAACACCTGCAGAAACCCTCTGATCCTCCGAAAATCCTTTGCAACCCCTTAAAATTATGACAAAAAAAAATTAAGTGTCTACTTCGAAGTGTGCAAAGAGACACACCGGTTTCGTATTTCTCTTGGGCGCACGTGAGTGGGGGTCTGAAGACAGAAGTGCAAAGCAGCTGTAGCGACCCACAAGATGTCCATTCGTGGTGCACTCTGCTCGAGGGACTCTGACTACTTTCCAGCCTCTCACCTGGAGAGAACTGAGAAGAATCATTTTCCCTCCCCCTTTCCTGATCTAAACCCCGGCAAACTCGAGAACCATGACACTATGGAAAGAACAGGCTGAGGGGTGAAGGAAGACTGTGCGCCTGACTTGCTTCGTGGCCTGGGGTAGTCAGTGCTTCCTTTCTGGGACGATTTCTCGACTGCAGATCATCAGATCACATTTTTCAATGTACATTTGAAAGGCTCAGTCAGAGCCGGTGTGGTGGCGTACCTCTGCCATCCCGGCACTGAGAGACTGATGCAGGAGGAGGAGGATCATGAGTGTGAGCCCGGCCTGGGCAACTTAGCAAGACTGTGTCTCAGAAGAAAAATTGGCTGTTGATGCAGCTCATTGTGAAGGCCCTTGGCGGGACCCCCAGTGTTGCTAAATAAATAAATAAATAAGCACAGTTGTCCCTAAAAGATGATGGCTGTGTGTGCATGCGTGTGCTAAGGATTGAACCTGGGAGAGCTATATGACTCAGTTACATTCTCAGCCTTTTTATTTTTTAATTGAAGACAGGGACTTGTCAAGTTGCCCAAGTTGGCTTTGAACCTGTGATCACCCTGCCTCAGCCTACTGAGCAGCTGGAATTATAGGCATGCACTACCATGCCTCGCAGTTTTGTGCTCTCGAATGTCCCTCCTAACAGTAACAGTTTTAGACTCTGCTATTTTTCAACACCAAAACCTTGTGTTCTCTATCACCTCCTGACCTATGCCTCTCTTGGAGAGGAGTGAATGTGATGTCGGGTGAAGCATATGCCTACTTTGAGACCCTGAATCCTATAGATCGTGTGTTCCTTTCTACCTAGAATTTACCTTAGCCCCAAGGCTGTTTGTTCAGCTGAGCTGGTGTCATCTGTGGGTTCATCGCTAAAGAAATGCTCACTCAGCATAGACCTGCCACATGCACTACAGGTGCAGGTGGAGGTGAGTTCTGGCCTTTGAGAAATTCTCAGTCTGGTGAGGAAGAAATGTGTCTAAGTAACTGCAGAATCACAACTGCAAAGGCAGTTAGGAAAGTACTGCAGTGAGGACGGAGAAGGGAGTCATCTGCTTTCTTGGTGGGCATGAGGAAGCTCCCTAGAGATATTTAAGTTGGGTTTTGAACAACCAGGCAGACTGGAGGAGAAACAGGAAGCATTTCTAGCACACAGTGAGTGCTGGGCACCGAGACCGTACCTGGATATAGAGTGTGGGTGTGGAAATTGGGGCTGGGATAGAAGCCAAGGGATAAGGTAGACAGGATGGTAAGCAGGGCAGATCCCAGAGTTCGGTCATTGGCCTGAAATGGGAGAGGAGGAGGAAGGCATATTCAAGAATCAGCCATGGAGAGTGGGAACCTAGCTAAGAGGCTACTTCAAGCAGGTACACATCCGTAATCCCAGAACTCTGGGAGGTTGAGGAGTATCAAGTTTCAAGAGCAGTCTGGGCAACATAGTGAACTACTGAGGCCCTGCCTCAAAAAAACAGCTGGGGAAGTAGTTCAGTGCAAAGGTCCTGGGCTCAATCCTCAATTACACACGCACACATGCACACACGCACATGTGCACACAGCTACTTATAACGAGGACATGGACCTATTACAGGAGGGAGAGCAGACTTACAGGCAAGATACTGGGCTCATCTATAGTCACTGGGAGTCTACATTGGTGTCACTGTGAGATACTTAACTGGCCATTGCAGTGCATGGATCTTGGTCTTCAGATCGCACAAAGGCCTAAGACCCACAAAAGCACACAATGCAACCAGAGAACCAAGCCACCTTAAGCATGGACTCTAGAGCTGATTATTAAACAGAGGCAGGCAAGTTTCCCAATAGCAGCACATTTCTACAGCCTTTTGGGAAGCATAAGGGAGGGCAAGTCCTTGAACAGTAAGCGTAAGAAAGCGCTTGTGCTTTAAAATCTGCTTGAAAGGTCAGCATGGATTGAAAAGGAAAAAAGAACTAAGTTTTCAAATTTAGGTTGGCGACACTGACCATCTGAAAACATACATTAAAAACAAAACCAGCTGGGTGTGGTGGCACATGCTTGTAATCCCAGCACTCAGGAGGCTGAGACAGGAGGATCGTTGTGAGTTCGAGACCAGCCTGGGCTACAAAGTGAGGTCAAGGCCAGCCTGAATGGCCTAGTGAGAACCTGTCAAAAAGTTAAGGGCTGGGGATTTATCTCAGTGGCCTAAGCACTTGCCTGGCAAGCATGAAGTCATGAGTTTGATCCCCGGTGCTGCTAAAAATAAATAAATAAGTAAAAAATAAAAACAAAACCAGCTGGGTGTGGTGGCACATGCCTGTAATCCCAGCACTTGGAAGGCTGAGGCAGGAGGATCTCACCTGTGAGGCCAGCCTGAGCAGTTTAGGGAAACTGTCTCAAAATAAAAGGGAAAAAACAAAACAAAATAAAATAAAACAAAATGGGTGGGGGTGCATCTCAGTGGTAGAGTTCAATCCCCAGTCTTGCAAAAGTCACAGACAAAAGCCCTGATTAAATATTGATAAATTACTTTTATACTTAGGCAGATTACATTTCCATTTTCAAGAAACTGAATACGGGGCTGCACTTACCCTTCCTGGCACAGTGCTGAGGTCACATTTATGTCCTACGTATGTATGCATGTATGGACTGGGCACTGAACCCATGGAGTGCTGAATTATATCCTCGGCCTTTTTGTTTTGAGGCAGGGTCTGGGATTACAGGGGTGCACCACCATGCCAGGCTGTCAGGCCACTTTTGAATCCAAAATCAGCGTATAAGAATTTGTTTTCAGGGCCGGGGATTTAGCTCAGTGGCTCAAGTGCTTGCCTTGTAAGCATGAGGTTGTGAGTTTGATCCCTGGTACCAAAAAAAAAAAAAAAAAAAAAAAGGATGGAGTTAAGCTCCACCAAATGAAGAATTCGTTTTCTTCCTTTCTCCTCTTCCTCCTCTTCTTATTCTTGATGAGTCCCAAGACAGATGTGACTTAACCACACATCTTGAGTAAACTAATGCAGTTTTAACACATCCTTCTAGATACAAATCCAACAACGTGCTACAGCTGAGCAAATGCTAATACTATTCTTTTTTTTTTTTTTTGCGGCACTGGGGATTGAACTCATGACCTTGCACTTGCCAGGTAGGCGCTTAGGCTGCTGAGCTAGATCCCTGGCCCTTGCTAATACTATTCTGATCCACATTATTAATCAATAGTGGTTTTATCAGTCACCTTCTTATGTGAGACTAAATACAAGGGAAAGGAGTTGTGGCTTCCGCCCCTGCCCCTCACTCTCATCCTAGCAGAGGTGCATACCCTTCTCCACTCCTGCGCCCCGGCAGGGACTTCGCCCCCTGAAGGCCCAACAGCTGTTGGTCATTTATGGGAAAGTGGTAACACTAAACCCTCAGCAGATTGGCAGGTAATCTCTTGCTGGTGTTTACACATTTCCTAGCAACAGGGAGACTACATGGTTTGTTTTCCTATGGGACAACCCCCGAAAGAGAGGCGAGAAGCCAGCGTGAGACCCATCTGAGTTTACAGGTCCCAGGCGCTGTCTTCCTGGAAAAGCCTGCCTAGATACTGAGGGTAGCAATGGCTAGAGACGGCTTCCCCCACACATCCAACTTTCTCTACACTGCTCTATGCTAACAGTGTGACATTAGAACTAACTACCTTCTTGCCTACATTTTTGAGCTTCTGTTGCAAATAGGGACTGACTAGCTCTGGCCAATTAATTGTCTTTGCAAAATTGGTACGTGTCATTCTCCAGCTGACATGATTCGTTGCCAATGTACTTCATTATTTTTCCATGCTGCATCGACCTGGGAGGCTTGAGTCCCGGAGAGTGTAGTCCTAAAGTGGAAGGCTTGCTACTTGGCTCAATTAAGGGGAAACACATTTTGTAGTTCTGTAAGACTTTGTTCCTTGCAGTCATTAACTTCAAGCACCTCAGCTAAATAAACAATGTAGCCGCTCCTTCGACCTCTCCATATGGTGCTAACTCGCTGGATGTCTTCCTTTATGACTACTTCCCTCTCTTCATAATTCATCATTCTTTATCATCAGACTTGTGCGCAACACTCTTCACTTTCAGATCAAAGTTCTCAGCATGAAAGGATTTACCTGGCTCTAGAGGTGTTCAATTATCACCCTTAACAGGACGACTCCCAAATTCACATCTCTGACTTGGAGCTCTTGTCTTCTGAGCCCATATTATGTGGACTATGGGGTTTCACAGAATTCCCGTGTGCAGTCCTGTTTAAAATGTACAAATCAGATTTCTCCTCTACATCAACATGCTTTAACAGTTGCAATACACAGGGATTCTATTGTCAATCATTTATTTAACTACTATCCTGGTAGCGGCAAAGTGGGAAAAGAGAAATCTGATGAATTTGTATTTTACAACCAGTGATATACTGGTGACCAGTTAGTTGAGATTAGGAGAAAACCTGTTTGTAGGGTTTTTTGTTTGTTTGTTTTGTTGTTTTTTTGTGGCACCGGGGATTGAACTCAAGACCTTGCGCTTGCTGGGCAGGCACTTGGACCGTTGAGCTAGATCCCCAGCCCTGTTTTTTTGGAGACAGGATCTCACTATGCCGTTTAGGCTGGCCTTGAGCTCACTTTGTAGCCCAGGCTGGTCTCGGACTCACAACGATCCGCCTGTCTCAGCCTCCCGAGTGCTGGGATTACAGGCATGAGCCACGATGCCCGGCCGTTTGTAGGGTTTTTTAAAACTTCCCACCACAATTTGTCTCAAACTACCATGCTACTAAATGTAGAGCTGCAGATTTTATTTACTTATTTAGTAGTACTGGGGACTGAACCCAGGGCCTTTACACTGACCTACACACTCAGCCCTTTTTTGAGACAGGGTCTCACAGAGTTGCTGAGTTGCCCAGGCTGGGCTCAAACTTAGTATCCTCCTGTCTCAGCCTGCCAGAGTGCTGGGATTCCAGGTGTGAGCCACCTCATCTGGGGATCCCACCCCCGCCCCCGCCTCTAGCTTGTTAAAACTTCATGTATAGTATATGGAGACAAAAGAGCTCGGGGTATCTAGCTCTAGATTTTACAAGCAGCAAAAATTTCCCTACTGGGCTCAGTATTCGCCTTGGTGACAATGAATATCTGAATATGACCTAAAAGCCTCTGGTGTTCACTCAGAATAAAAATTCATGTATTTTCCTTTCCTGATGTCTAGTTGTAAGTGCGGCACACTCCTCCTCTAGGGGTGGAAATCAAAGATGCACATCCTTTAAAAAGACATGAAAATATATTTATGCCACAAGAGCTGATCATCAGCCTTAAAATCCCCCTTCAGCATCTACTGGAGCCCAGTGAGTTGGCACCACTTCTTCAAGCCATTCGTGAAGCCACCGTCAGCACCACACATGCGACTTCCCAGAGTCAGACTGTGATGGGATGAAGCATAGCGTCTCCTGGCTTCCTACCAGGGACCAGGAAACAGCCCCGTGCATTTTCTACCCTTGGGACTCCTACAAGGTCTAAAAACAGTGCCTCACTCCTCCAGTGACACCTTCCCCCGTCAGGTTTACATGCGCTACTTGCATTTTCTCGAGTCTTCTCCCCCTCCTCTGCCTCTAACACTTAAGGTCACTTATTATCTATTTTGTTCTATCTTCTTGACAGCAATGCAAGGGTTTTAGATCAGTAAAACTTGTTACTGGAGCCAGGCCTGGTGGCACACGCCTGTAATCCCAGCACTCGGGAGGCTGAGACAGGAGAATCGTTTCGAGTTCAAGACCAGCCTGGGCTACAAAGTGAGCTCAAGGCCAGTCTGAACTGCATATCGAGACCCTGTCTCAAAAAGATGAGGGCTGGGGATTTAGCTTAGTGGCCTAAGCGCCTGTCTGGCAAGTGCGAGGTCATCAGTTCAATCCCCAGTGCTGCAAAAAAAAAACCAAAAAAAACAAAACAACAAAAAAAAACCACCTTGTTACTGCATAGGGAGCATTGCTGGTTGGGACTTCCCCTCTCATCCTATGCGCTCCTACATCTCACCTTTGGTAAGAAACGGTTATGACTGAAGGCACTCAGCACCACGAACCTCTTGCACTCACCTCCTGCGCTCTCATGGCATCTCTGCCAAGGAAAAGGGACTCTGCTGCTTGCAATTATTCAAGTGGTGTTTTCCTACCATTCCTCCGAGTCAGTTTACCCATTACCCAGTGCAATCTCACTCATCCTTCTAGATACAAGTGAGACATGATATCTCCTTCTGCTCCACTAGTACCTCACGCATTTTAATACCCCCTACTGAATATGTATGAAATGTCAGCTCTAAGTTCCCAGGAGGCGAAACAGTCTTTGCCTTGCAAAGACTCAGTGAATATTCCTTAATTACTAATGAATACAATTAATCCTTATTATTTTGTGTAAAACTTGCACTTTTGCACATAGGCTAAAAAAGTAAGCCAGGAGCCGGGCGTGGTGGTTCACGCCTGTAATCCCAGCACTCGGGAGGCTGAGACAGGCGGATCGTTGTGAGTTTGAGACCAGCCTGGGCTACAAAGTGAGCTCAAGGCCAGCCTGAATGGCATAGTGAGACCCTGTCTCAAAAACACCAGGGCTGGGGATCTAGCTTAGCGGTCTAAGCGCCTGCCCGGCAAGCACAAGGTTGTGAGTTCAATCCCCCATGCCACAAAAAAAAAAAAAAAGTAAGCCAGGTGTGATGGTGCACACTTGTAGTATGAGCTACTTGGGAGAATGAAGGGGGAAGGAAGATCACTTGATTCCGGGAATTGAGAGGGTGACCTGGGTAAATAGCAAGACCCTAACCTTGAGGAATAAAACCAAATCCTCCTCCAATCACATAACATTCAAAGTAGCGATAGCTTAAGCCTTCTTCATCATTTTGCAGGAAGCAGGGCAGCCAATGATACTAAAAATTGCCTGAGTTATTTACTTTCATTTTTCTTGGTTGCACACACAGAACTAGAACTTAGTTTGTTTTACTAAATCTAGACTGGCTAAAACATAACATTCAATGGACTCGTTAGCCCAGTGCAAATCAGTTTTGCAATTAATAAAAATATTTACTTAGCAACTGTTAAGAGCAGTTTCTAAAAATACCTACCTCATCCCTCCCTTTCTTCTAAATATCTAACACAGCACTTTATCACTAAGATTTGTGCCACTGTCCACTGGCATTCAGAACTAATGGCTGGATGCCTGAAATCCGTAGCAATTGTTTCCAACAGTTACTCTATTTTCCTTCTCTGTATTAGTAGCTTTGCAGACTTAATATGGTAATGTTGAGCAAAGGCTACATTTTTGTATGGAAGACATTTTGCTCCACAAAAGACAGGCTATAAAAGTACTGTGTTTGAAAGGTTGGGAATGTCATTTCAGTTGTAGGGTGCTTCAAGCCCAGGGCAAGAAGGCATGAAACTCAGTGTTTGACCCCTAGCCTTATCCCCAAAGAAGTACTACACTGTAGAGAAAAATCATCAGTAAACACATTAGTATATTGACAATCTATATAAATCTGGGTGCACAGACATGTTTTGAGCAAATATAACTTGATCAAGTATGATTTTATTTAGCAGAGTGCAAATCGTAAATATTCCATTCCTGATCATTAGATATGGATAATGTAATTTTTGTTTGTATTTTTGAGACAGGGTTTCACTATGCAGTTCAGGCTGGCCTCAAACTTACAGTGATCCTCCTGCCTCAGCCTAAGTGCTTGGGATTACAGTCATGTGCCACCATGCCCTAACTTAATTTAGTCAATAGTTTAAAGCCGATTTTAAAAAAATAAATTTCAAGCCAGGCCTGGTGGTGCATGACTGTAATCCCAGCACTCGGGAGGCTGAGACAGGATTGTGAGTTTGAGACCAGCCTGGGCTACAAAGTAAGATCAAGGCCAACCTGAACGGCATAGTGAGACCCTGTCTCAAAAAGACAAGGACCAGGGATTTAGCTTGGTGGCATAAGCACCTGCCTGGCAAGCATGAAGGTCACGAGCTCAACCTCCAGTGCCACAAAAAAAAAAAAAAAATTCAATTTTTTGGTAAGACTGTTAAGCAGTCACTGACTTACAATTTTTTCACTATCAATACACAAATAAGGTATTGGTGGTAACCAGTAAATGTTACCTGATGAATGCAATAAAGAAACTACTCTTCATGATGTCACTAGGCTATCCTTAAAAAAGTACGTGAAAAGTACTACTTGGCCTGGGTTTTAGTCTTGGTTGGGGAATTTGAATTTCTTTCAACTGATCTGCAACAGATAGAAGAAAATGAGCTCTTGTATTTGGTTCTCAATGTGGATTCTACTAATCAGCCATGAAATGATCAAACAAGTCAGTAATTAGTAAAGTCTGACACTCCTCTCCCAGATCCTGGATCTGTTGTGATTGCAAACTGTTTTATTTTAGTGTGTGGGTAAAGGGTAAGGACTCCTTAAGAGCAGTTAAGCCTTTGCTGTTTGAAGGTCAAAGGATCAAATTCACCAGTATAACCTTGGAAAACATACACCATTACTTTCACAGTATGCACAAATTACGTCACAACTCCTGGAACTCCTAAAGCTAGCCCTACTTTCACTAGCGGCCCTCGCTGCTCTTGCCTCAGATTTTGAACAGTTACACCCTTCACCTCAACCCCCAACCTTACCACATAGCAGCTTTTTGCATATGGCTGACTCACCTTCCATTTGGTAAGTTAAGTAATTCAAGAGGCTGAGCCAGGAGGGTTGCTGAGTTTGAGGCCAGCTTGGGCTACAAAGTGAGTTCAAGGCCAGCCTGAACTGCAGAGTGAAACTGTCTCAAAAAGATAAAATAAATAAAAAGCATTACAAAGGAAGAACTAAGTCACCTCAAACCTACTTAGTGCTACTTAAGATGCTCTTTACTTTCTTGGATGTGAGGACAGGGAGGTGACTGACTGCTCCTGCTGTGTAAAATGCCCGCAAATTTAGGATACAGAAAATACCCACTTATTACAGATGGGCTCTGCTGTTTAATTGGGTTTGTGTCAATATAGTCAACTGTCTTACACTCGTTTTTATACTTGAATTATGCCTCACTTACAGCACATGCTAAACTACCACCTAGTTATGTCACTCTTCTGTAAGTTTGATACCAAAAACACTACTTAGTAACATCTAATAAAAGGAACTGCAATGAAATCTTAACCCAGTCTTAGAAAGGGTTGGGGATGTAGCTCAGTGGGAGTTGCCCGGGCTCAGTCTCCATCACTGCCAACACCCACTCTTACTCTGTCACCTAGATGAAACTTACCTGTTCTGTTATACCTTGGTATACATGTGTGAGGCAAGACAGAGCCTACCTTACGGGAAGCTGAGCAGTAGGTGAATACACGTGAAGCGAAGCACTTCAAATAGTGCCTGCCATACAGCACCCAACTCGAAGCAGCTTGTATTACCACTACCGGCTTCAAAGGGTGACAAAGAGCTTCAGTTTAACTGCGGGAATGCTAACGGGAGTGAGGTTAGGTCCTCGCTCGCCGACTGTACCAAGGTGCCCCAACTCCAACAGTTTCACTTTCTTCAAACATTTTTCTTAGAGAAGTAACAGTACCTGTTTTGAAGATCAAGATGATACACATAAACTAGTTGTCCTCATGCTACTCCCTTCACTAGTGGGGTCTTCATGAAGAGCTTTCTCAGCATCACGGACATTTATTCAATGAGCTCTCATGTTGCCACCCTGATTTTGGTCATGTTACTGACTCACCCATGTGGCCACTCTGAACCCTTCGAGCAGCTCGTGTTCCCTTGACAGGAGCCCTCCATATTTTGAGATCTCATTTCTGGCACAATAGGATGTTGGAGGCCCATGCTGTATCCTCCCAGGCCTTAAGTCAATACTCCTGCAGGTGCTCCAGTTCTCATTACATAACGTGGTCAGCCAGTTATTGCAATAGCTATCCTCGCTGGACA
>RJWT010036933.1:0-13164 GCA_004365215.1 Cuniculus paca | reverse complement strand
CATGGAAAGTAAACACTTTAAATCAGTTCAGGACACTGAGGCAGCCAAAACAGTGCAACTAAAGACACTCCGCGAAGAGGCTTCCAGAATTGCTTCAAAAAGAGGCAAGAGTGAAGAGATCAGTGTGTTTGAAGTATGTGTGTGTGTAGGGATGTTTGAGGAGGTTAATGGCAATGTCTTTTACTGTAAGAAATTTTTAAAAATTTAAACACACTATATTCTTTGATCCCACTTCATATAGGCATTCAGCCCTAGCAGACTACATGATACATGATACAGTGATACCATCACACCATTTCTATAGGGAAGCACAATACTACATTTTCTTTCTTTTTTTTTTTTTTTTCTGATACTACATTTTCAAGGTGACAAGTGTAAGGCAGAATTACCATGAAGGTCAGAAGTGAATTTGTTACCCCAGGTCTGGTGGGAGACTTCTAGTGAGGTTCTCTAAAAAGCACAAAATGCTCAGGGCATACAGTCAACAGCAACCCCAAGCTCAGCCAGTAAAAGGAAACAGAACAAAACTTACCGTGCTGTCCTTGGGAACTTTCATCTTCCATACGCCACCCTTTGCATTACTCTCCTCTTCCCTGTATCAGAGACCAATATTTAAAGTTATACTCAGTGACTAGCTAGTTCTGGATACATTTAGATCAAGTGTTTGTATATATAGTTAGTTTAATAATAGATAAGCTTAAAAACAAAAACAAACTGATATTTTTCAGTTAATACCCCACTTTCTGATTGGAAACAGAAACAGATGAAAGAAAAAGGAAAAGGATAGAGATGGGATAGAAAGAAACAGTGATGAGGACAACAGGACCTAGGTGCTTATTCTTAAGCAGATGGTGTGGACAGGCTCCTGGGACTCTGCAGAGATGGACAATTAATGTAACTGCTTCCCGGATATGAAGACCTTTACATTTCAAATCGTGTTCATGACACCAATTATCAACCGGGTGTTCCTGTGGTGGACAGCTGCTACATTTCACTGCTTAATATCTGCTCCGAAGCAATCAAGCTTCCCTTTAGGCAGTCAGTTGCCTTATGCGTTTATGTGAGATCCACTCATACAGATGAGTGTTGATTCCTCATCCTAACTTTAAAGATGGTCTATGACGCAGGTTTGCCTAAGAGAATCCTGCTCTTCCTAGTCTTTGTGATTGGCCAGCAATGGAACAGTGAACCACAGTTGGACCATAACAGTCGGCCCTGAGGTTTTACTGTGGCTGGTGAATGCTGACACTGGTAAACTTCAATGGTGTGAGACTGGAGCTCCTGATGGCTACTGGCCACCACAAATGGGAGGCCCTGCCTGAAAATTTAGCCAGCAGAGAGGAAGGCAAATAAAAATGGGTGGAGGGTGTCAGGGTCCTGATAACATCTGCAAAGCTAGATATGCCAGTCATCACTCCTACCAGTGGGCTTCTCAGTTATGGGTTCCAAAATATTCTGGCTTTTGCTTTTTGTTTCTGCCCCTTGTTATTATATGAGATGTGATACATTTCCATTTTATTCAAGAGCAAATGACTCAGAAAGGTTGAAAGATGTGATACAAAGATTACTAATTTAGACTCCAGCTTGGGCAATCTACCATCCAATGCCATCACTGTTATACCAAGTTATCAAAGAAGGAAGGACAGTTTCCCATAGGCCTTGGCACCTTGTAATCATTGGCAGACTTTCTGTGGGTTCATTGAGAGACATTCACTGGTGGAAAGACCTCTCATGGGGTTCACAACCATGTCCCTCCCACCTTGACTTCACGTTACATCAGACACTTACCAAAGTGGTCTCCTCTCTCCTCTCATTAAATGGTAACTACATCTCAAAGGCAGGCTCGTCACAGGAGGGATATTATTGTATACACTCCAGAATATCTTTAAAAGAAAAACATTTCATTTAATGTACTCAATGTTGATTTACTATGTCAATAGATAACTAATTTATTAAAGAAAAATTTGATTCTCATTGTTCTATCCAACTAAACTAGATTTTTCTCAGTATTTCTTCTAACTTTCTGCTAGAAAATATAATATTAAGGAATATTCTTTACTGATGTGGGGCCAACCAAGTTCTATCTTCTTTTAGAGAGGAATGGCTATTAAGTAAGTATGTGTTCCTATTCAATATGTGCATATATAAGACTGCAAAGCGATGGGTGTGGTGGTGCATACCTATAATCCCTGCATTCTGGGAGGCTGAGGTGGGAAGACTGCAAGTTTGAGCCCAGCTTGGGCAGCCTAGAGACTCAGTGAGACCAATTCGAAAATAAATAATAAAAAGGGGTTGGGGACATAGCTCAGGGCAAAGACTCTGGTTCAATCCTCAAACCAAAACCAATAAAATAAACAAACCTGGAAAGATAGAGTACAACGGCTGGACTAAAATTTGTACAATCATATTGTATTGGAAATTTTTGTTAAATAAATGGATTTTAACTGCTCTTGTCACTAAAATGTAACCATGTGAGATGATAGATACGTTAATCTGTGTCACCATAGTAACCACTTTACTATCTACATGTATTCCATGACAACACACTGTATACCTCGAATATCTAGCATATAATTTACTTTTTAAAACAAGAAAGTATTAACTGACCCAGAAAGTATGTACATTTGTCCTAGCATATGTTTAATTAAGTAGATCTGGTTAACTCTAATTTGTATGGAAATCAGAAACTTTACACTTTTGAAGATTTTATTTGAAAAATTAGGAAGGGAACACATTTTACATTATATATTTGACACAGTTTTGTGACACATTAAGATCTTCGACAGTTCAATGATAACTTTATTGTCAACAGTATTCTGTTGTAAATAAACTAACTGTCTCAAACTGGAAAGGATTTTGCTAATTGATGGCTTTTCTGACAGGGTGATGGTATCCACCGAAGCCTTCAGTAGTGCACAGTTGTACTGGGTCATGTCTCCTCTTTTTGGGGGCCATATTTCCTTATAACAGACTCTTCTAGGAAGGAGTCTGTGATGGCTTGGCTTGGGGGCTGAGGGTGTTCAGGACAAATAGGAACTACCTTAGGCTCTGATCTCATTCTCTTTCCCTCTCAGAAGAAACTGGGGACAGCTCAGTTCCTGAAACACTGAGCTACTGAAGATGTAGGGTGAAGTGACTTCACATCTGTGTCCTTGCAGAACTTGCACGTTGAAGCCCCACCCACAATGGAATGGTACTAGGAGCCAGTGCCCTTAGGAGATAACTGGGACATGATGGTGGAGCTCTTGGGTGGGTGTGAGCGTCCTTATGAGAGGGAGACTGCCAGCTCTCTACCAAGGAAAAACACAAGAAGCTTCCAGCTATATGTAGACCAGGAAGAAGGTCCTCACCTGACCCTGAGCAGGCTGGCACCCTGACCCTGGACTTCCAGCCTCTGGAACTATAAGAAACACAGGTTTGCTCTTTAAACCCCCTGATCTGTGGTGTTCTGTTATAGTAACTGAACTCACTAAGACACACAGTAACTATAAATAGAAATGAACTGTATGAAATAAAGTAATAACAATAGAGATAGTAATAGTAACAGCAAGGACAAGTGACAGTTACTGAGTTGTTGTGTGCCAGGCGTCAGTCTGTAAGTTTTACATGTTTATGTAATTTATTCTAATGACAACCTTATGAGGGTTATTGCCTCATTTCAGAGATAAGGAAACAGAGATACAAAGGACTACCTTACTCAAAACTACTGTTTTGTTGACAAGTGAGATTAGGACAAAGACTGAGGCTGTGAAGAAGAAAATGCTCCTGAGTTCGTTTGGATAAGGCCACAGAAATACTGTAGTATGGATTCTATGCAGAGAATTATGTGCAAATGAGAAATATTTTTCTGCGTGGTTCTTCTAGGAGGTCTGATGAAGCAGGACAAGTAACAGAATAATTATAGAAGTGAATCCTTGGGCCTCATGAATTAAATGGCAAAGGTAGAATGGAATTTTCTCTGTGTTAAATGATAATCTTAGTGGGTCATTCAAGCTTGTTTTGTATAAAAATACAATAACGTTGCATTAATTGCAAAGGTGAAAATGGATGGAAAGAAAATTAAAGGGAAAAAAAAGCCCATGGTGGTAGTTTTATAATTGAGAACCCACCTCATAGTTTTTCTGCTAAAATGATGCTAACATAGGAACAGCTGAAAGGAGCCTGGTAGTAAGAAAGGATCCTCAGATGTCTGTCCTTATGCAGGTACCTATCCTATAAATGCTGTGCTACTAGAGCAGACAATAAATTAACTCCATTATTTCAGGTTCCATCTGTGGTGTGAGTGAATGGGTAGAGCTGGAATTTGAATTCAGGTACTCAAATTCTAAAACCCCTATTTTCTTAATGACTAAGCTGTTTTCAATCATGATAGCATGATACATATTGGAAGTATCCTTCTCCAGTTTAGGAAGCACTGGACACCTATTGAAGATGTTTTCCTCCCAGTCAGAAGCCCTTAACCATATGGAGTCTGGAGACCACCTTCACTCCAACCTGGGACACTAATGTGGCAATGACTTCTGCTGAATTTAAGAATAAAATGATGCTAAATGAAAATCCCTGTCTAAAGGAAATCCAAGAGTACTTCCTGTTGGCAAATTCTGAATCTAAATGGCATCCCAAACCAAAGCTCTTCTCTCACACCCCCCTTTTCACCTCCTACTTCAATTATCTTGAGAATGTTACAGGAAATGCTTCCCTCATTGCAAAGTTCAGGACAACCCTAAGAACCCTGCTAAGGGCTGTAACCTTGGAAGAGTCTCTTGAAAACAAAATCAAATATAAGTGATACTGTTTATCTGGGCAAATCTGACTAGAACAGACTGCAGCCCAACCAGAGACAGTAAGAGATTCGACGCTGACAGCATATTTATTGAAGCATCTATTTTTACATTCGTGTGTGAATGAACAAGAGCAAAACATCTGGTGACACCACTGAGAGCATCCCATTCAAAAGCACAGGGCGCTGAATGCGTCTGTCTCTCTGTTCCAAAGCTCATCTAAGAAGCAGAATATTTGCTAGGTGTGACATTGAAGTAGCTGGGGGACAGAACCAGACATTACTGGGTTTCTGGAGCCCTTTTTCTGCTGTGGAAGAGAAAGGGCCATTATTATGGAATCCTGAGAATTCACAAATACACTTTCTGTAACACATTTTAAAAAACTGAACACCTGCCAGGTGCATATCTGTAATCCTAGCACTCTGGGAGGCTGAGGGAGGAAGATTACTAGTTCAAGAGCAGCAAATGAGACCGCATCTCAAAATAAAAAAGGGCTAGAAATGAAGTTTAGTGTGAAGGCCCTGGGTTCAATTCCTAGTACTGCCCCCCACCAAAAAATATCTGTATCTTTCTAGAAATTAAACCTCACAATGAAATTTCAAAAGTCATTAAGCTTATAATTGATTCTATTCAGCCTGAAACAAATATTGCAGTAAAAATAAAACCAGGCATAATGTTTATGAATGATGGTTAAGTTCTTTTTTCAATGCCTTAAGGTACCCAAGCTGGAAAAGAAGTGTAAAAGTTGGGCATCATTCACTTGGTCAGTGTTGGTGGACACAAGCTGTGTGCACTTTAATGCATTCCTGGGGAACTGATTGACCAGGGGAGTGACAGCCCTTGACCACAGGGGTCCGCTTATTGGCTGTAAGTTCTCTAACATCATTCTGGTACTCTAAGTAAGCACCCAGATGCCTGCTCAGTGGATTTTTAGGATAATCTTCACTGGCCACAAAGCTTTTAAAACCCAAGTTGCCTCCTCTGTATAAGGAGTACCATAAAGTGATCTCAGTATGACTTAATGACTAAATGTAAAGTGAAAGCATGTGGGAGGCCTAAGAAAGCAAGCAAAGTGTGGTCAAACTCATTAAATATGGTGACCACTTGATACACTCCCAATTTTCTAGGTCAGATTAGAGCAATTATGTCCCATCTGATAATCTTCTGCCAAAGAGATAATCGTTCATTATTAGGAAAATTAGTGACCCTCCTCCTGAATTTCCCACTGGAATGTTCTAAGGAAAATAAAAAGTTCACATTTTCTTCCAAAAGTTGTAGCATGTATAGAGGAGGGTATTTGCAGAATCCTAAACATGTGTATGCTCATTAGATATTTCTACTTGCCAAGGGTTTCCCTCTAGCTGAATCAATGATATTCCTGGAGAGCAGACAGATATCAGAACAGAGAGGAGTACTGAAGACTTAGTGGATGTTTTTTACTCACAGCAGGCATAAAGACTGGAAGCAAAGTGCTTCCGATGTGCAAGAACTAGGTAGTCCAGAGAAAAACAGGTTTTGCTTTGAATTCCAAGAGTATGACTTACTCTAAGATGGGGAGTTCAAAGTCTGGAGGGGAGAGAGAGGTTCAAACTTGAGAGGGTGGGAGACAGGTCCTCCCCAGAAGAGCATGAGGCAAAGCAGAGTGTACCTTACTTCAGAGGAATAGCCCACAGGGCCACAAGACTCCTATGGTTCATTTCTGCAGTGTGAGCCATAAGGAAGGTCAGAGAAGAGCTGGGAAGGTGGGTTCCATTTGCAGGGGTGGGGGACTGCCACAGCCTTGCAGTTCTTCTTGTTCTGGTGGGGCATAGAGAAGGCAGCAACATTGCCTGTATCTTCAACCTGGAGCATGGAATTGCTAGAAAAGCCTGGGGTGTGTGCTGAGGCCACAGCAAGCCTGAATCAGGTGGCCAGAATAAGGTCAACAGTCATGGGGATCAGGTACGTTTCTGCACCGGCCAGTTCTTGTGCAGAAGGGCAAGAGGGCAAGCACTGCTCCAAAGACTTACCTTGGAAGAGATGAAGTTTTACATCTGAAGTAACTAAATTACTTAAAATTTGCAAGAGTAAGCCCCCCTCCACCCGCCCCCATCTCAATACACACAATAGTCTCTGCTGTGGTGAGCAAACCTACAGGAACACAGGAAACCTGACATCACCTTTATTTCTGCATAACTGGGTTGTGATCATAGATGCTAATCCCATTATACATACAACCAATAAATTAAACATGGATAAAGAATCCTGTTACACTGGATATGAAGTCTGCACTAGACACAGCTATGAGGCAAACCTGGCTTCAGGTCTCTTTTTCTCTCCCTCTATCTCTGACCTTCTCTCATTAGTGCCAGTATCTTTCACCTCATGTCCTTTCCTTTACCCTAGGGGTCCCCTCCAGGTCCTTTCATGACAGGATGCCCACTGCCATGGGCTGTCCTGCTGTGTCCAAGGCAGGAAGCCCATTGAATCAATCTTTCCATCATCCTCCATTATCAACATTGACCTACAAACCTATGCTTCTCAAGGCACAAGCCTCACTGCTCAACTGCCTGAGAACCAGTCCACTGTTCTAACTTAGTGACCCATAAGAGCAGAACTCCATAACCAGGCAGCCTAACCTGCTGACAGCAGAAGTCTTAGTGTTCTTGGCAGTACATAGGGTGACATTACTCTCTTCATTTTAATAGATTATATGTACTATTTATGAAGACTTTATGGCTCTGATGAATGCTGAAATTCTATTTATAAAAAATATGAAGTTTCTGTTGTGTAAATTTAAGTGAAACATCAATTTATGGGCTATATCTGATAGAACACAGCATAAGTGAGACAAGCATGACAAATCTTGAAATTGATAACACAAATTGTCAAGAGTTGAGGACAGAATGCTATACAGGAATTTATTTTCAGGAGTGAAAGTTTTAGTCTTGTGGCTGGCAAAATGGATCTGGGAACACGGGACCCTCCTGTGCAAACCACCTCTGGCAGGTAGCTCCACGTTCTCCCACAGCAACGCCTGGGAGTGTTCAGAAGTCACATTCTCCTCTGTGCTGCACTCACAGAAGATGCACGGACACTGGAAAAATGTGCAATGTGTACATGTTCAAAAGACTGAAAGGAATCAATAAGCGTGTCTGGAAAACACACCTAAATGAAAAAAGAAATTTCCAAGAAAGATAGGAAAGTAGGCAATAACTCGAATCCAGGCAGTTAGAATTACTGCTGGCTGCAATGAGAGTGTCCTCAGCCAGGGTCACTGGGTCCTGTGCAGGTCTGGCCTCCTGAACTCCTCAGTCACGGGAGTCAAAGAAAGAGAAGTGAACCAAAGCAGAGGAAGTTCCAGCCCTAGAGGCACAGTATGACTAGCTGTTTCCACCGGATGTTTGGGTTGCCTACCTACCAGCCTCAGTCTCCCCAGCTATTACAGGAATAATGACTCCTCCCCCTCTCCCTTTACTGAGATTTGCAGAAGGGCCTCAGAGTACAAAAAGACATATTATGTCTAAATGTAGAGCAGTCATTAATAACCCATGACTCTTACACTTCACTGAATCATATATGGGGAAAACAAAACAAGAATAGGTAAGTAGGTTTTCAGTGCGACCAGAGTGACAGAGCATCACTAATCAACAAACACAGAATAAAAAGACAGCTGGGACAAGGGCTATCAGATGACTTTCAAGTAAGCGGTCCAGCTAGTTTTTTTTTTTTTTTTTTTTGTGGAACAGGGGATTGAACTCATGACCTCGCGCTTGCCAGCAGCCACTGAACTAAATCCCTGGCCCTTGCCTTTTTGAGACAGGGTCTCACTATGCCATTCGGGCTGGCCTTGAGCTCACTTTGTAGCCCAGGTTGATCTCAAACTCACAATGATCGTCCTGTCTCAGCCTCCCGAGTGCTGGGATTACAGGCGTGCGCCACCAGGCCCAGCAGTCCAGCTAGTTCTTAAGCACTAAAGACCATCCAGAGATGTTAAAGACACTCACAGGCTGAACTCCCAAAAGTTATGAATAAGTTAAATTTATGTTTTTATAAGTGGAGGAACTAGCAGTGGTGTGATCCAGGGCATAATTGCCTGAAATTAATAGACATAAGTAACCTAGAAGCAGTGGTATATAGTTTTCCTACGAAAACACGACTGAGGAAAGTATGAAAAGATGCCCCAACAGAAGGAGAAAAATGATGGCAGATGAGATTATTGCTATTACTGGGCACTTACTGTGCTTTTTACTTCAATATACCAGTTCATTCTCACAACAGCATAATAAAAATCTCTATTACGATCATGCCCATTTCATAGGTTAGTGAACTGAGACACAGGTTAAATAACTTGCGCAAGCTACTAAGTGCCATTCATGGGCTATGAATGCAGGCAGCATGACACATTAGCTCACACCCTCACTAGTCAGCTGCTGGAGCCAAGGGGCAGAGTCCAGTAATAGCACGTGAGGGCTTACCAAGTGCCAAGCCTTACAGAGAACTGCATACCATCTCATTTAGCCCTTGTCCAACCTTACGGAGGAAATACGATTATTATCTCAGTTTCACAGGTGAGGAAACAAGAGTAAACAGAGACATCAGTCCCCAGAAGGAACTTCCTGGTCACTTACAGTAGTGTTTCTCAGCCTATTTTCTTGTCATCCTACCCCTGCAGCTGACCTAAAGGAGCCCTTTTTGTGTAATCACCACTGAGGAAATTTTAAAACCACATGAGACTGTGTAATCATCTACAGACTGCATATATATCGATGCTTTCTACATAAAAACAGTAAGATTTGCTTACTGACCTCCTAAGAACCAAATTTTGTCCCCACTGAAAATGCACTACCCACAGGTGAGTGGATCTTTATGTGAACAATCTGCTATGACCCAGGAAAAGTGTTTGATTTATGTCTCATGCATTCAGTCCTTCAATATGTGCTGTGTGAAACAGAACAGACACAAAAGAACATAATACTATGGGATTCCATTTATCTGAAGTTCAGTGTCAGACAAAAGGAATGTATGCTATAGGAATCAGAATAGTGGCTGCACCTGCAGACGGGGAACTGATGGGAAATGGGGTGCAAAGGAAATTTGCATGATTGTTTTTAATCTTGATCTAGGTGATGGCTACATGTATATATTCCTTTGTCAAAATTTGCCCTTGAGAAATATACATGAACTGTGTATGCAAATTATATCCCTATAAAGTATAATTTTGTTTTTGTATTTTTGTTTTGTTTTCTTTGGTGCCTGGGGGCTGAACCCAGGGCCTCACACATATTAGGTAAGGGCTCTGTCACTGAGCTACACCCTTGCCCCTAAATTTCAATTTTAAGGAAAGTGTTTCTTACATATGCCAGCCCGGAGAATTTAAATCGTTCCCTAAAGATCTTAACATGTTGCTGGATCCAAACCCCAACCAAATGCTCTGTGTTACATGTAGGGTCAGGAAAAATGAGCCAAAATGAGCTTATCTGATTTTTCTGATATCTGTGCTGGATTCTATACCCTTCTCTGGGGATCTAATTGCTATAACAAGAGTGGAAAAGCCTAATAAGTCCCTAAATGACCAACAGGATCAAACAGCTTCCACTTAAGGAGAGACCTAAAAATGAAGGCCTCTGAAATTTATAAAATGGTTGCTGGGAAGAGGCAACAATGTCCTTAAATTCATGGAGAGGGAGAAGCAAGGGAAGCCTTTCTCAGACTATGAGGTCATTGATTTCTCTTGACACCAGTCCATGTGCTGCCCTGTGACACTGCCCATACTTGGCACTGAATGATTCTTTACAGAAGGGCTGTTATTTTGCTTTCCACATCCTTATGCCATTTTCCCAACTAGATGAGAAATGGCCTGAGGACAGGATGCCTTTACACCAGCTCACTGCCCTCAATGGCCATGCAGAATACCTTATGAACAGATCCCTGGGATTGTAAAGCTGCCAAAGTACAATTTTTAAACCCGGTTGGTAAAAGGATTTGAAAAAGGGATCTATGTGCTATTTCTGCCTAAAGGACATAATCCAGATGCTAACCTACTGGAATTTCTAAGACATTACAAGATTTAGTAGCACAAAAGTAAAATTATTTATGATCTGTGCCTTCTAGGAAATCCAGGATGTGAGGGCAGAGCAACTCTGAAGCTGCTTTTGGCAAAAGTCTCATTATATCTGCAGCAACATGTGACACCAGAAGAGAAGAGAAACTTGATGGAATTTGCTTGTGGGGAAACTGGAAAAGGGACCAGTTAAACAAACTAGTTTTTTGAAAATACTCACCTTCAGAGTGGGATGAAGAAAACCTACAGAACTAAACACTTACACATGCTGAGCACCTGCTACCAGTCAGGTGTTCTGCCACACAGTGTAAACATGATGTCATTCAATCCTTGCAGTAACCATGGAGGTAGGTGCCATTATTATACCAATTTTACAGAAATTAAAAAGGTTAATAAGCGCCTAATTTAGAGTAGTGGTATTGGAAAGTAAAGCATTTTCATGCTTTCCCTATGTGTCCCCTAAACCAACAGCAACCCTACAGATGGGTGTCCCTACCTTGAACAAATGGGGAAAAGAGGTGCAGAAGTGGGGGGCAGAGTTGAGGCTGAAGCAGGCAAACGCACGAACAACATTCACAACATTCACAACATTCACTCTTACAGCCTGCTTCTCCCGTAGATTTGTAGAACGCTTAGGTAATAAAGTCCTAGCAGGTGCCAAAAGAGGAGCAGGCCACCTGTGCTTTGACTTGGCCAAGGGCAGCTGCACCAAAATGGACCTGAGAACCAGATCCAGAGCAGAAGCCCTGCTAAGGACTGCCAGTTCTCAAAGTGGACAACTCAGTGGCCAATGTGAGCCGTGTTCCCCTCGATACCCCTTTCTGGATCTTACCTGCACTGTTTGCACTGTGTAGATTTTCTTCAGATTTGAGGCACACTCAGCTGCTGTGGCACCAGGGAGAGATCTAAGAAAACATCCACAAAAGAACAAAGATGCAAACAGAAACAGTCAGTGTTCATAAGACAGTCAACAATATGACCCTGTAGATCTTAGTAAAAATCAGCTCTAAGAGAAGAGAATTGGACATCAAGGGAATGCTAGTTAGAATTTAGAATATAAAACTGCTACTGGGTGAAGTCTTATGTTTGCTTCTCCTACAAATTAATGAATATTCTCTGGCAATTTAATAGGAAAAAAAAGTAAAAGAGGTATTGAAAATCTTAAAATCACACTTTGAAAAAAACACTAAAATAACACAATAGTAACCAAACCTCTTACATAGGGCTTTAGATAAAATACTGCAGCAATGACAATGAGAAGTCAGTGTCCTTCTCTGGTAATATTTGAAAACTTGTCAACAGTCTGGTAGTCAATATTCACATTCTTGAGAAATGGAATGACCATGTACCTCCTCCTTTAAGGAAACATCACTAAAAGATCCACTTTGTTTTTCCTGAATTTGAATTTTTTTCCCAAACACTTGCCTTTAGAAAATCTTCCAGTTACCTTCTGCTGATTAAATGAGCTCTGTGGAACTGTGTGGTCGGAACACATCAACCTTAAATTTGCTGTGTGCTCCACTAGATGGCAACATACTACAGAATTACTCCCCAGAAAATCCTCAGCAATGTAGCTGGTTTTATCAAGCACCATTCCTGGGATTGTGGATAAAATAATCTAATCTCACTGATGTTTAGATGTTACAACTCCCAATTCCTGGCACCACTTCCTATTCCCTATGACCAAAATGGCAGTCTGTGCTCAAGAGCTAAGGTCCAGTTACATGAAGTCTAAGATGATATTTTATCACACAATGCTCAAAAGCCCAGGCTTGGTTGCTGATGAGAAATAAGAGGACTGCTGCAAGGAGAAGGCATTGTGCTCACAGCTGACCAACAATCTATAAAAGGAGTGAAGGTTCTGCTCTTCACCAATTATTGATATCCACAAGCACAACCCTGAGCACCCTCAACATGTATTTTCTTGATAGCTGTGAAAAAGACTACACACAAGAGATGTGTGCAAAACACACATCAGCTCAGCAGTAGAGGCAACAGCAATGAAAATGCCTGAGTGGGGTAAGCATGAAAAAGGGTCTATAAACTAGGCACCTGGAACAATGGACCATCAAGAGCACCATTTTTGTTGAATCTCTTTTTTTTTTTTTTTTTGGTACTGGGAATTGAACTGAGGGCCTTGCGCTTACCAGGCAGGTGCTGTGTCACTGAGTTACATCCCTAGCCTTAGAATCTCATTTTAAACAGCAGTGTATGTCCATATGATTTTATTAGTTTTTCCAGGTGGAGCAGGATATGGAAGTTCCTCACAAACAAACAAACAAAAACACCAAACAAAAACCTGATAGGATCATGCTTACTAATAGCTCTATCTTAATAGGT
>RJWT010036932.1:0-13159 GCA_004365215.1 Cuniculus paca | reverse complement strand
TGGCAGTCTGGAAGCAAATCAAGGGAACAGTACCAGAGAGAAGGAGGCTGGAGACCATACGTAGTACCTGAAGTCACACCTCCATGATTCATAACATACACCGGAAAGTGTGCTTTAACCCTCTGGGAAGTTCTCAGACCAATCAAGATGACACATTTAAATTTATCAAAAACATCCCATTCTTTGCCCTCTTAGCAACCAAATAAATTGCCTTAAATCATACTTAAATTTTCAAATAAACATAAGGTCATAATTTCACTTCACATGATAAAACTATTTTGCTTACAAGTATAACACGGTAGTCCTTCCAAGTCTCAGCACTATCAGCCTCACTAAAAGGTTCAACTCAAAGTCTCCTCTCAGACTCAAAGCAGTATCTTAACTGTGATCCTCTTTAAAAATAAACAAGCCACATAATCAGCATGTACAGTGACACAGGGTAAACATTACATTACAAAGGAGAGGAATAAGGTACTAGAAAAGAATCAGGATGGCCAAAACCTCAAAGTGCAAAAATTAATTTCTATAACTCTGTGCCTGGCATCCAGGGCACAGGGTGGTAAGATGTGAGTTTCAGCGGGCTGGGGTTCCCCCAACATTATGTCCTTACTACTTGCAGCCCTCAGGACCAATCTCTTGGGCTAACTACTGAAGGCCTGCAGCTTTCCTTGGTACACATCCCATGTTGCTGGTATCCACAGCTTCCTGAGGTTGCTGCTGAATCTTGAGATTCATTCTCACAGCTTCACCTGCTGCCAACTCCGGGATTCCTAACCTGGCCTCCCAGGCTGTCCTTTGAGATCTACATGGAAGTCTCCCTAAGTCCGCAATGCATGCGTTCTACATGCTGGTAAAACTTGTATAATGGGATTGATGCCAAGTTGTTTTTCAAAATTGTCTGTTCTGCTTTTTGTCTCCAGTTCTCACTATAGATGTGGTTAAAAACAGCAATATTCATGCCAGAGAGAAAATGTTAGGCTTCTTTGACATCTCCTCTGCCAGATCAGCCAGATCACTGTCTTTAATCTTAGTCTCTTGCAAAGTCTCAAAGAATGAACAAAATATGGAGAATTTTTTTTTGCCAAAGTATAACACACATGACTTCCAGTTCAATTGCTAAAGAAACCCTTATTTCCATCTCAAAAATTCTGAGCCTCACTTTTATCATCTGCATTCCTATCAGGATTCAAGTCTTTTGAGTCCCAAGCAGAATCATCGATTAGGATCTGCCTACAGCATTCTGTAGCTTCTCTAGTCCATTTTCAAAACTTTCCAAACTCTTCCTGCAAATCAATTCCAAAGGTTTCTGAACTGTGTAAACAGGAATAGTTATAGCAACCACCTCATTTCTTGTAAAACTTTTCTGTAATAGTCAACTTTTCAATACAGAGACTCAAACTTGACACATAAAAGCTGAACAAGGAGAAATTCAATTTGGCTGATGGTTTCAAGGAATTCAGTCCACAATAAGCTTGCTCCAAGGCAGAAATGTCATGGCAGAAAGGCACTGCAGAGCAAAGATACTCAGTTCATGGTGGACAGGAATCAGAGCAGTAGAACATCAGTAGAAAACAGAGGGCAAGAAAACATCTGTGATACCTAAGTTATGCATCCATTTCCTACCTATACATACCCAGTATTAGCAGCTGAGCTAATCAAGTTGGCACAATTAAGCTTAATTACCAATTATATATAAATATGTGACAGTCTCGAAGAAAATAAAAGACGATATACCCTCTATATTGTTTTTTAACAAAATGCAGTGATACCTCAGTTCATGAACTTAATTTGTTCTACGATTCTGGAAGAGCTATGCACAATCTTGTTTGTGCAGGATAGATGACCATAGTTATGTTCCTCCACCTGATGCAGAGTTCATAAACAAAAATAAAATTTTGCCAAATGCTTCTAACTGCAAACTAAATCGTTTGTAAACAAAAACATTCATGAGCTGAGGTACCACTGTATTTAACTTCCATTTAATTTCTTTGATAATAAAACTCAAGTTGGGACAAATAGCTCTTTTCTACTTTGCACCAATAATATTTTTTAAGTGATGACTTTTCTACTATAAACTAAATTTGAGAGGGCTACTTTAAAGAAAGGAGTTAGAGAATAGAGACTGAGATAAACATAAGCTACACTCACAGAGATGAAGCCATGGTTAGAATAATCCTTCAACCAAAGTATTTGCCTGCTTTGGGAGGAGAGGGTAACAAAGATTTCTAGGATATGATGTCAAAAGTTATCTATCAAACGACAAATTGATAAGTTATACTGTCAAAAAATTATAATAATCTCTCAAGTCCTCCCTTAGCAAAAAACCAAAATGGATAATAATATGTGTGCATAAATATGATTAAAAGAATCTATATAAATCTACATAAATGTTGGCACAGTATGCTTTTAAAATTAGTACGAAAGCATTTTAGTCATTAATTACTCTAATATTTTTCAGATAGCTTTTTTCTTATCTCTCTCCAGTAATGTGCATTTTGTGTTGTTTGTCTCACAAATCACTGAAACTATGTTTTACCTCAAATATTTTTCTTCTACTTTGTAGCTTGAAAATTTTCCTTTATTAGTCTTTAAGCACACTAATATTTCTTTCCTTATTGCATATTTACCATTGATAAAGTGAATTTGTGTGTGTAGGGGGGTTCCTTTCACTCTAACATTTCCATTTGACTTTTATCATGGTGTCCCTGTTCAAATATCCTATGTGTTGAGTAATTAGCATCATATTTTGCTTAACTTCTTTGAGCATATTTATAGTGCTCTCTTTGTAGTCCTTGACTACTAAATATAATATCTGTGCTGCTCAGGATCAGTTTCTATTGGATTCTTGAGTATGGGTCACATTTCCTATTTCATTACATATCTGGTTCTTGGTTTCTTAAAATTGTCTTTTAATATCTTACCCCAATTCAATCTGTAGAATTCTCTGTTCCATGGCATATAATGGCTAATGTCACTGCTCGATTTTTTTCTACACATCACAATTGTTTTTGGTTAGCTTGGGCTACAAGTGGTTAACTAGCTTTGTGGTCAGACTCTGACTATATCAGAATTTGGGCTCACACACATTAAAGCATTCTTATGTTCTTCATACAAGGAATTGTTTCTTTTGGGTCTGCCACTAATGTCAAATAGTAAGACTGCTATCTTGGGTAAACAGTGTTGTGATGTTTTTTTCCTACCAAATGTCTATTTTCTTACCAAAAACTTTATTTATATATTTATGATTAATCAGTTCTGTGGCTCAAACCTAGGGTCTCATAGATGCTAGCCATGAGCTTAACCATGAGGCCACATCCCCAGGCCTGTCACTTTTAAATGACAAAAGTACTGTTTTGTACTCTGCAAGAAATTAGTTTCACTCCTTTAGGAGCAAATTTATAGTGTCCTTTCCCACTCACATCCCTTCCTATCTTTCCCCACTTTTTAAAGCAAGTATTGTTTCCAAAATGAACTGGGAATACTTAGGGAGTCTCTTGATGCAAAGATGGTAGTAGAATGTTGTTCTTATCCAAAGCTTTAGTAGTTTACCAAGAATGTAGTCTTTTTATTTGTCATCCATGTTTGTCTATTTGCAAATCCTGAAACAATAGTTTTGAATAATTATATCCAATTTTATACTTTCGTTATCTTCAGGAAGTTTTCACCAGATTGTTCACACTGATTTTTTTACATCAATTTATATTTATTGACAAAACACAATTGTGTATACTTATGGGGTAAAATATCTTGTTCTGAATTTATCATTTTCCTGGATGACATTATCAAAATTTCATTTAGTAATTTTAAAATATATTTATTTATTGTGCTCACAGAGAAGTGAAATAAATCATTGAAATTTATTCCTATAGTCTAAATGAAACTTTGCATCCTTTGATCAACATTTCCTTCTCCCCACTCATCTCCCACCTGATCTTAGCCTTTGTTAACTGCATTTTCATGCACTGTGTGTACAACATACACATTTTTAGATTCCACATTCAAGATTGCACAGCATGTGTCTCTATGTATCTTCTTTATTTTCCTTAGCATAATGTCCTCCAGCTCTATCCATATTGTCTCATCAGCCAGGATTTGCTTCTTTTCTAAGGGTGAATATGTAATTGATTACATCACCTTGTCTTTATTATCCATCTGTTGATGAACACCTAGATTTCACTAGCTAAATGATTGTACTTGAAATGCATTTATTTAGCTAGAAATGGCTCTAGCTTATTCCCTCTTTTCTTTCTCCCTTCCCTCTCCCTCTCTTGGTTATTCCATATAAAGCTGAAACAAAAAGAGAAGGACATACATCTCTTCAACATGTCAATTTCAAATCTTTTGGATATATACCTAGAATAGCCTAGCTGGACTATGTAACTGTATTTCTTTCTTAAGAAACTTGCTTGCATACAATTTTCCAAAATGGCTGTACTAATTAACATTCCCATCTATAGTGCATAAAAATAAGGTCTCCATCTTGCCAACATTAGCTACCATTTGCCTTTTTGGTAATAATCATCCTAACAGACAGGAGATGATAGTGATATAATACTGTTCTTTCCGTTTGCATTTTCGTGAAAATTAAGATTTTTTTTCATGAATCTGTTGGCCATTTCTATGATTTTTTTCATTACATGACTGTTCAGATTCTTTACCCATTTTATAAATTAAGTAATTTTCATGCTGTTGAATTGAGTTTCTTATACATTTTGAATATTATCTAGCTCTTACAAGTATGACTTGCAAACTTTTTTTAGTGAAAGTCCTCCAGCTCTCCAAATAGAGTCTAGTGATAATATGCCTATTGTCTCTCCTAGTGATTCTTCTTAGAGAATTAACTACATATGAATATTTTATCCTTACAATCTGCTCTGCTGGACATTAAATTTTATTTCCTTAAAACTAATAAAAATTTTCTAAATTACAGAAAAGACATATGACATGACTTCAACTGAATTGCACGTAAACTCTAATTTATAGTTGAACATTAATATTACAATTTTGTTCCCAGACAACAAGCTATGTTATGTTACCTAGTTGAATTAATGACCTGATTAAACATTAGTTAGTGAGTTGTTATTTACAGTGAGTATCTCCGTCACCAAGTAATCCCTTTTATTTTTAAGCTAAATATAATATTTGAAAATAGTAATTCTTGGATAGCACACAGTGGATACATCACCATAGATATCTCAATTTATATCACCATCAATGTGATCATGAATAGGTAAGAACATGACAAGAATAGATGATTCAAATGATGTGATTTCAATGACAAGAGAAGGTGATTTATTAATGCATTCCTTTATTATTTATTATTTTGCCTAGAACAGTAGCATGTAAGTAGAAGGAAATTCCACAAATTTTACTTTAAAAATGTACTTCAGATAAAATAATAAAGAATAAAAATATATAAACACCAACAAGGTAAGTGAAAATATTATTGAGATATCGATATTTGGAGAATCAGAATGTGAAGGACATGTAATAACTGACATATCAGAGAAAAATGACAGCTAAGTCTTCAAGTACAACAAAAAAGAAGCAAACCCATTTTAAGGACAGATCACCTTATTATTCTAGTACAGCATGAGTTTGAAATAGGAGTGCTTTAGTGTGTTCAAAAATATCACACTCTTAGACTTTTTTTTTTAACATCAGTGGAACACTAGACCTTCACTTTCTAGATTTGGGAAATCAAGCAAAAAGAACAAGAATTAGCTGCTATGATGGAAAATGAGAAATTAAGTGAAAATTTGAATAGTAAATGGTGAGGCGCTCTTTTAAGATTATTGCTCCCCACTCCTAAAATACAAAATTATGTATGTAGAGAAAATGGAGTAATAGAAAGTTACTTGGTTTATGTCAGAATCACATTGCAGTGAAGTCTGCTCATGTATAAAGAACTATGATCTGCACCATAATGTGTCATTTTTAGTGGGCATCCCGGGACCACCAGGCATTTGAGGAAAAACTTCTAACATCAAAGAGAAATGAAAATATACAAACAAGAAAATGTGTAAACAGGAGGAAATGAAGTTAATATAAATGACAGAAAATATACCTCTAAAATATAGACAAAATAAATATGCCTAAAAAAAAAAAAGAAAGAAAATAGTCAAACAAATAAAACTTAATATCTATGAGATAAAAGAGAGAAAGTGGAAATGAAAAATTCTAAATGATTCGTCTAGGGCAGTAATTATGCATATAATGGCCTTTTTTCTTTTTATTTATTTTTTGTTACATATTAGATATACATAATGATAACATTCATCTTAAGGAGTTTGTATTTGTACAGGATATATTTTGCTTCTTTTTTTCCCATCCCCCCTCCTCCCTTCAATCTGTCTTTCCCTCTTGACTTATAAAAGTTTCGTTTCCATTCTTTCTTCTATTTTTTTTTCTTTCTTATCCCTACTTTCCTTTTTCCCTTCCCCCACCCTTGTTCCCCTTCTCATTTGAACATTTTCTTCCCGTTTCCCAATGTTTATTATACATTTCAGTCCTTATTTTAACTTGCAGTTTCTCACTTGAGAGAAACCATATAATGTTTGAACATGAGTATGTGATCTATTTTACTTAAGAATATGATCTCGAAGTGCATTCATTTAGCTAGAAATGGCTCAAACTTATCTGTCTTTGTGGCAGAGTAGTATAAAAGAAGAAAAATATCATAGAGACAATTATAAAAAAATAATTAAAACCACAGAACATGTTTCTAAATTACTATGATGCACTGAGTATCTAATGCAATGATTCAAGATTCTGACACTAAAATAAGTAGCAATGGAATTCCAAAATATTGGTGACAAAAGGAATTCATACAAACCTCAAGAGAAAAATCAAGTCATACAAAAATTCAAGTCAGAATGACACTAGGTTTCTGATTATTTTGTCAGGCTAATACATTCAAGTTTGGAGACAAAATATTCTATCTCTATTTATGTCCCAAAGTTATTAACAAAATGGATCAAAATTATTAACAAAGTATGAAATTAGAATCAAGACAACTACAAATATGCGTTATTGTTTTCCAAGTAATTTATCTTCTATTTACCCTTAAAAATCTAGTGAAGGACATACACTATCAGAATATGGAAGGACACAAAAAAGAGAAACATATGGCATGAGAAGAAATGATTCAATTCAGGAAGGACACAGAGCCAATTTCTAGGAAGACATAAATGGTTCCACAACAAGAAGATTTGCCACTGGCCTAGAGGACTAGTAGTACACATAAAATCGGGATGACTTACTGTTCAAAAAAGATGCTGCCAAGGTCCAATAGGGAGCATAAGGAGCAACCTACTAATAAATCATCTGATGCATTTAAATATATTAATATAGATTTTTATCTTCGTTGGGAATATTGGCAATGAAATCACAATTTACAAAAAAATTAAGGAAAATGAAATGTATATAATTTTAAAATATTTCTCAGGTAAAACTAAAGTTTTACAGTAAAATGTAATCTTGGTAAAGTAAGTTGCTTAGTGTGAGTTATAAAGGTCAAATAAATATGTAGATAGATAATACTCATGATAAAAGTACTAGGTTATATATTATAATATATAATGACTACTATGTTACTAGTATGTCAATTTAAGTGAAAGGATGTATAGCAACCAATTAGAACAGTGAGAGCAAGATTCTGAGTTTCCTAAGTGTGTGAGTGTAGGAATCAGAGAAGTAGTAAGATGAACAGTAAATTCATGTCTTCTGAGTGATTCATATCAAAAGAGCAATTCTAAAATTGAAAATTTAAGAAAGAGATGGATAAGCAATTTATTTCAAAATACAAACATTGGAGATAAAAATCAGAGGAAATTGCTGAGAGTTTAAAGTCTTCAGTTTTTCAGTAACAGCTTGGGGAAAGTTGGTATAGAGTTGTTTTATTTAAAACTCAATATTTTTTATTTTATAAAACTGGAAGCATAGATCATTTTTATGAAACTAGAACACACAAAACAAAGATCAAGACAGTGTGACAAGACCATTGTGAGTATTAATATCAAAATAAAATTTGTTTCCACAATACACTTAATGAAGTCTCTAGTCACAAGGATGATTATTTTTCTTTACCTTCCTCTTCTCTTCTCTCCATTCCTTGGTCCTTCCCTCCCTTCCTTCACTTCTTATTCTCTTCCTCCTTTCTTTCCTCCCTTTTTCCTTTTCTTCTATCCTTCATTTTGGAAAGCATAAAGACATGATTTTGTCTTTATTTTGTCTTTAAAGACGTGAAATTGTATGTAGGTTCGTGTTCGTATTTGTGTAAAAGTGGCTATGAAAACATGTAGCAGTGGGGCAGTGCATGGGAGCACCTGACTCTGATCCTACTATGTGGGAGGCTGAGGCAGGAGAAAGACAAGTTTGAAGCCAGACTATATGACACAGAGAGATCCAGTTTTGAAATAAAAATAAAAAGATGTAATATTAAGAACAACAACAAAAAACACCTGGGAGGATAAGGATGTACAAATTTTTCAAGTTACATCAGTAACACCTGGAAATTCACAGAGATCTTGTAAAGTGTTTTCTGACTTCTTAAGTGTATGCACCTTTTGACATATCACGAGATAATTGAGCTACTGGACTACTGAGCAAATCGTAATCATGGAAAAGTAAAAATGGAAAGCATCTTGCCTCATTCATCCTTCTAAAGTAGATAAAATACTTGCATTTATATGTATTATGGTCATGGGTAATGGAAGGGTGGACCTGGGCACTTTCAGTTCATAAATGCATATCATTAAAACTGAAACACGAATTACAGCAGATAAAACATTATCTCTAAAAAGACACACTGGTTTTCATGCCAAAATAATTTCAGTTCGTCAAAGGACTTATATAACAATCCGTGGGTGATTTTTAACCCTTGTACATGTAAAACCGGGGCTATACAGCGGTGAATGTTGATAGTAAGTTTGAGCCAGTCCTGATTTGGATATACAGAGTGGCTGAATATTGTGGTTTTCTTATTTGTTGAAATTGTTGCAATTGCCACACCAGAAAGGCAAATTTGAATGCCATCCTAATGATCTTATTCTGATTTCTTTCTCACACAAAACAAAACTTTATCTTTCTGAGTTTTACTTTTCACATAACCTTTCTACAAAGAAAAATGTCAAGGCTAACCCCCCCGCCATAAACCAAAATGCTCTGAACAAAATGTTACACACACTTCTTAGCAAATAATTTTTTCTGTTTGTTAAGGCAGGTCTTGGGAACAGTATTTACTATGTAATTTGAATTCCAGTTGGAAAAAAAATAAGTAATAAATTGTCATACTTGGTCTCAGACAGCCCACTATATTTAGGATTAAAATATATGGAATTATAATATATATGAGAAACATTAGATAGGGATTATAAATTGGTTCCAAAATATCAAATTTCTGAACTCTTAAGACATAGAAGATGAGACACTAGAATTTCATGAGTCCGAGAATGAATGAATGGATGAGTGAATTAATCAATAAACTTCTTTTAGCGATGTTCTGTTGCTGAAGCCAGTTGATCTCTCAATTGAGGGGAACAGAAACAGAAATTTCCTGACTTGCCTGCCCTCTTTAGTATTTTTCAAAGGTTTAGAATTGAAAACTGAGTAATGTGTGTTAACTTTGGTAACCATTTTCCTAAACCAGCAGGTTTCATTGTCCTTATGCACCTTCATTTGGAAAAAAAAAATGTGTAAATCTGGATTTTGCGTTTTTCATCAGAAATTCATAATGGATAAAGAACACAAATGTGCCCTATCTTCCAGTAAAAAGAAATGATAAAATCACAAATCCTGCAGTTTTCTGACTGACCCAGAGCCATCATGCATGTTAATGTATGATTCACAAATTTTCAAAAGAGCCTAAGTACCTTGGCCAGCTCTTTTATGCTACTTTTTTTGACCTACGTGTGTTGAGCAAGTTTGCATTTCACAGAGAATAGTGGCATGTAAATGGGGCTCTCAGATAGTGGGCTTGATATTCTAAAGCATGGGGGACATAAGAGAGAGGGCAGTTGGATATCGACAGCAGAAAAAGTATGAAGTACAAATTTCACCTACTTTGATTTTCATTAATTCTACCTATGCTGTTTTAATTCTTTCTCAAATAAAACTCTACATTATCCACATCAGAAAACTCCCTTCTCTAATCCTAATCTCTAATGAAACTAATAGGATGAAATATAAGAGAAAGAGGAAAACCAGGCCCTGAGAATTTTTTTTCCATTTAAAATATTTGTAAAACCTATCTCTGCAAATGCCACTTGTATGTGTTATATTTACTAGAATGCAAAATTTTTTTAAAATGCAATTTTATTTGTGATGTAGATCACTGACTAGTACAATGTCTATCTTATAATCTTAGAAATCATATGGTTCATACATAAATATTTTATACATTCTACATGAGCAAGATAATGTATTTTTTTTTCTGTGCTCACTGTATTTCTCTTATGGTATTGTCCTCAAGTTTCATCCATGCTGTCATAACTGACAAATTTTCATCCTTTTTGTGGACTTAGAGCAAGTTTTCCCAACTTACTTATTCATTGTTTGCTTGCTGGACACTCAGGTGGATTTCATTTGTTGGCTATTGTAAGTAGGTGTTATGGTTGAAACATTGTGTCAACTTGAGAAGTCTAGAAGTTTAATTAACTCAGCAGCTTGCTATCAAGGGGTGTAAAGGGCATGTGGTTACCTCTCTAGGATACTGTCCATTGTGTCAATTGGAGAAAATCAGAAGTTTAACTATGTAATTCAGCAACGGGACAGAGTCCTTACTTTGTTAACATTCTCAGCCTGTGCAAGAGGAGGGAACCAGAGATAGTGTGAGTGCTATACCCACCCAGGGGGACCAGCCTGCTTATAAGATAAGAAAGGAAAAGAGACTACTTGTTTCCCTGCTTTTGCTCTTGCTGTTTTACTGTCTTTTGCTACCTTGAAGTGTTGTTCCTGTGCCATGCCTCCTGGCCTTGGAGTCAGCTGATTATGGACTGAAACCTCCACACACTGTGAACTAAATAAACCTTTGCTTCCTTAACTTTGGGTGTTGGATATTTTGTCTCAGCAAGGAGAGAAAAGTAACTAAGACAGGAAGGCTACAGTAAACCTGGGAGTGTATGTCTCCTTGACACATTAATTTAATTTCCTTTGACTCCCCAGGGGTACATTGCTGGATCATATAGTTGTATCAGTTTTAATTTTGGGAGAGCCTGCATTTGTCTTGTATAATGACTGTACTAATTTATATCCCCACCAACAGCATATAAAGGTGTCCCTTTCTCTGTATCCTCACGAGAACTCTTATTTTTACATTTTTGTCTTTATAGTAAAATTTCCTGAGAGGGGTAATATATCATTTTGGTATTTATTTGCCTTTTCCTGGTTGATAGTGATGCTGAGACTTTTTTCATATACCTACTGTTCACCTGTATGTCTTTTCAGAAATGTCCCTTTAGGTTGGTGCCCAACTTTAAATCTGGTTATTTGTCTTTTGGCTGTTGAGTTTTTGGAGTTTCTTGAAATATTCTAGATATTGGCTTCTTGTCAGATATATAGTTTGCAAACATTTTCTCTCAATCAGCATACTTATTGTTTCCTTTGCTTTTCAGAAGCATTTATGTTTGATGTATTACCATTTCTCTATATTTTAATTTTATTTCCTGTACTTTTGGGATCTTATCCAAAAAAATCCTTATTCCTTCCAGTGTTTTGATTCACTTCTCATGTCTTCTAATAGTTTCATGGGTTTCAGATCTTCTATTTAAATCTTTAAATCATTTTGAGTTGCTTTCTATGCATGGTGAAGATAGGAGTCTAATTTCACTCTTCTGCCCAAGAATTTCCAATTTTATTAGCAGCATTTAGTGCCTGATTTATCCTTTCAACAGTAATTGTTTTGGCATCTTTGTAAAAACTAAGTTGACATTGAATGCATGGGGTATATCCAGACTTTCAATTCTATTCAATATTATAAATTCTATAGTTATTTACTTATTTTTGCCAATTCCTTATTGTTGTGTCACTATACCTTTGTAATATACTTTTGACTTTAGGTAGGTAGTAGCTCCTGCTTTTTTTTCCTTTTCCTTTATTCAAAATTGTTTTAGATGTTCTGAGTTTGTTGTGATTCTATATGTATTTTTAGAATTCATTTTCTAGTTTTCTGAATAATGTCATTGGTATTTTGATAAGAATTACATTGAATATGCATACTACTTAATGGTCCTTTTATAATTGATTCTTTTAATATATGAAAACCAATTATCTTTCTATTTTTGTGCATCCTCTTCAATTTCTTTCATCAGTATTTTATATTTTTTATTGCTGAGAAATTTTAATCTCTTAAGTTAAACTGATTCTTAAGTTTTTTATTTTTTGTAGCTATTGTAAGTGGTCTTGTTTTTTGTATTTCAAATTATTTGCTACTGACGCATAAGAATGTTATTGAATTTGTATTTTTTATTTTATATCCTACAAGTTTTACTCATTCTAATAGGTTTTTAGTGGATTGATCTATCTATTTCCTGTTCTCCACTTTGTAATTTATTTCTTCTTCTAGTCTGATTATTTTCCATACAACTTCAATTTATACTGAATAAAAAATGGTGAATGTGGGCATCTTATCTTATTCCAGATTTCAGATAAGTTGGAGGGTTATACAGTATATGGTCTTTACTATGCTGAAATTTGTTGTTTTGTTTCACATTTTTATTATGGATAGATGTCAAGGGTTATTTAATATTTATCTGTATTTCATGAAATGATCACACAGTTTTCGTCCTTCACGCTGTTGTTTTGAAGTATCACATTTATTGATTTATGCTTTAAACAATTCTTGTATCTCTTGGATACATTTCACTTGATTATGGTGAATATTCTTGGTGCATTGTGGAATAGGGTTGCTATTAATTTGTTGAAGATTTTCAGATCTCTATAAGAATGTTAGTCTATACTCTTATTTATTTATTATAGCCTCATCTGGTTTAATATCATGCTAATGCTGGCCTCATAGAATGTGTTTGAAAAATTTTTTCTCCTCCTTTTTGGGGGGGTAACTTAAAGAAAATTAGTATTAGTTCTTTGAATGTTTGATAGAATTCAGCAGTGAAGTCTTGTACTTCTCTCTGATAGTATATTTTACTTAATCCTACTATTT